>CM026276.1:3776223-3869231 GCA_014851415.1 Cnaphalocrocis medinalis | reverse complement strand
AACTGCATTAATCCTTAAAAAATTCTTTGTCACGACTTAATTGACGCATTATACTTTCATAATAACTGCCTGAATAAATTCATAGTAAAATTGTTAAAAATAATAAAATACACCGTAAATATTAAACATACGAGTATATTCCTTAAAACTTTTAAACAGCTCTTAAATAACCAACATGTCTTACATACAAACCATTAAAACGAAATAAATCCTATAAGTACAATGTAAACGACTACAAAGCTTACCTCCGCGACGGCGGTGTCATAAACGAATTCAAATCGTACTCTGTGCCGGTGGTGGATCTAGTGGCGCTGCGCGCCGAGTGCTTGGAGACCGCGCGGCGCGCCCACGCCAGGTCGCGGGACGCGCGGGTCTTCCGGCTCGGCGTCTTCGAGCTGTCCGTCGACACCGAGTGCTCCGTACTCGAGCTCCCCGACCACGCCGACTCGCTCACCTGCGGCTGCCTCCTGCAGAACGTCGTCTCCGAGTGCGTCGCCGTACTCGTGCAGTACATCACCGGCCTCTCCTTCATCTGCGGCTGCGTCTCTATCCTCAACTGAGCGATGGGCGTCTGCAACTGCGGCGGACTCTTCGCGCGCTTCTGACCCAGGTTGATTACAGTTGTCAGCCTCACTCTCCTCCTGCTTGGTCAAATAAGGGGAATCTGTCTCAGTGTCCTCGTTCCCGCTCATAATGATCTCCATCAGCTTCTCCGCATTCTCGTTCAAGTCGTACACGCGTTGGGTCCTCACGGAGGCGACTGATGTCTTCGTCGACTTGGAACTAGCTTTGGGGCCGTTTTTGTCGCCCTTAGGCGATCTGTGGGAGGGCAGCATAGCGGGGATATTCGTGTCCACGCTCGCGTACGCCACTTCCTTCGTCCAAGAACTCTTGGAACGACCTTTACAGTAGCAGCCTTTCGCGTCCCCGAGCATATAGTTGTAACAAATTTGCAATAAACATATCGCTATTGCGGCTAGAAGGACCAGTCCAACGTACAGTTTCGGCGTCCAATCCGCATTGACGTAAATGTAGGATTGGGATAACGCTTGCCACGGATGCCATTTGGAGACTCCTGCGCTTTGGTATTCGAAGAGATTCCGTCTGGATAATCCTTTCCCGTAACTTTGGACGGCGGCCGCTATCCGGAGCACTCCGCCGTACGCACCGTACAGCTTCTCATCTACTAGATGTGGTGCGACGTCTCTTTTCATCCAGTGCCACAGTTCATTATTGAAATTTACAAAATCGGAGTGACGGCAGTTCTCGGGGGAAGCTTCGCAAGATGCATCTAGATGCAGTGGTGTAATACTTCAAAGAGAATGTTTTCTGAATGTGGCGAGGATAAGCTGACTAAGCCTCCGATTTTAAAAGGTAAGGCCACAGCTGAGGTTCGTGAACATCGTCGAGCTTTGGCGGCGGCAGGTGAATACATTGATTGGCGTCGCGCTTGATCACCAAACAAGCGCAGGGATCAAAGAGCCTGCCGGAGCCTATCAGTACTTTGACGACGGTGAGGTTCGACCACTGAGGTATCTTCCTGGGTTCCCTCCATCCTATTCCTTTCGTATTTAGGAACGTTTTTAAGTAATCGAGGAATTCGTGTAGTTCTCTAGCCTGTCTGTAGGGGACATAACCGGCGTAGTAAGCAAATCTGACGGTAGGAAGCAATTCTTTCCTTAAATGCCCTCCAATAGCGTCGGCTAGGGCTTCCTTGAGCAAGCCTGCGGTGTGATAGTCTGAATATGTTTCGGCAGCTCGAAGTGCTCCTCGGTAGTACCGGAGGGTGTCTTTGATGTATCGAGTGTTTATTTTGTCCGGGGTCACCTCAGGGGGCAGTATTTGCTGAAACATCTTCCGAGCTTTGAGCTTAGCCAAAGTCGTTTTGGCTCCAACAATCCGTTCTAGCTCTTTTGTTATAAAATAACGTGGTACCCACATTTGCGCAAGTCCCACATGGTGCTTTTAGAATTATCAAAAGAAATAAAAGACATAACATGTGATCGATTTTGTATAACGGCACAAAGTTCCTCTCAAGAATTCATGTTAGAAATCAAGAATCAATCAAGAATGACAAGATTTGACAACAGTTGACAAACCCAAGACAAACCTATAGAGAAAATAATGCAAAAGAAGATGTAGGTAAATTAAATTATCGTTGACCCAAGTAGTAAGTAGGTACGGTCAGCATCAAAATTAGCTTACCTTACTATGCCAAAATAACTGCCTAGTCAGTTTATAATGGACACGGTGGAAAAAGCACGGTGTATAACACTCAGACACTGAACAAACAAAAGTGTTTATTACACGAATGTTTGTCCAGGGTGGGGATTGAACCCACGACCTTTGGCGTATGAGGCAAGGTCACTACCAAATGCGCCATTCGCAGTTGTTTTGGTATTACCTAGTAAAGTGTTAAGCTACTTTTGATGCTGACCGTACCTAAATATAAAATACAAGTACAAAATCATTTTTAACAATGGTTAAGTCCCACAGATGGAACTTGGCATCATCTTGGAACCTTACATAAGTAGGTAGATAGTTTTATGTCCCATTAAAAAAATTCTAAGGGCTAACAAAGAAAGGGAATTCACGACGACTGTAACTTTATCCCGACCCATATGCGCTTTAGCCCAAACTTTTCTTAAGTTTTCGATGTAGACCCCTTAGTTAGAGCATTAAACCAATGGTTGGTTAATGCTCTAAGATTTCCTGTGTGGTTTTTAGAATATTTATTTTTAAAAAAATCAAAACGTTTCGATAGGTATTTTGGAATGATATTGTGAGAATCTGTAAGCGTCAATAGAACATGCCCACCATATGTCAAGTTGACAGTTGACATTGACATTACTAAAATTGTGCCAAAAAATTCGCATTGGCGGTAGGGGACGGTTGATGTTTTTATCTCGGATTTAATAGAAAATACAATCGTGGTTATGTTTTAGTTACTTGCTTATAACAGCAGCTTCACAGGAATCACAATTTAAAATGTCTAGAGTAAGTCAAATTTACAGTACTTTCTGATATACGCATGACCCATAGTCACATATTATTTCTTTGAAGTTACTCTTCTGTTTTGCTTAACTAATTCAAACGTAGGATTCTTTGCATAGTCTTATTATTATTGTGCTGTTGTTAAATTGAATATGTATCCAGCAAATCAACTATAATGATATGAGATACTTTGTTACATTTATAAATGTTGTTTAACACATGACACTGTTATGTTTATACTTTTTGCGCCACATATATATCATAGCGCTAACATAAAACTACATTTTTAAAGATACGTAAAGTGTTACGTAGGTATCTCTTAAAATCAGATAACATGACATGCATAGACTTGTTCCCAAAGATAAACTACCATAATAACTACTTGTGAGGGGAGTAAATAAAAAATTACCAACCATTGGACAAAAACATAAAAATCACAGCTTAAGTGAAGCTTTTGTATGATATAGAAAGTAGGTAAATTCTAAATATCATCTTGAATTTGGTACCTATGTTCATAATATAGTGTTAAGTATATAATAGTGATGGATTAGATAAGTTATCTAAAAGCAACCATACACTTCATTAGATGCAATTCTTGTGAAACTTTCCATTCAATCCAATGTTTTTAATTCATTAGGTATAATATCACACATCTGTTTACATAACCTGTCAAATTTCCATAATTGATATCAACTTAAATGGATTATCATCTTACTATCAAAGTAAGATGATAATCCATTGAAATTTTAAAAGTTTTTTATACTTTGATGTGAGCTGTACATCTTACTCTGATAGCTCAACAACCAAAAATGGCAAGCTTGATATCCAATAAAAAACTCCATGGTATTGTTGTTGTTGTATAAAATGTGTATTTGCATTCAGTTGAACTAAGTAAGGGTAAGCACAAAATTTACTAAGCAATTTTTTCAAGGATATTCGGTCATTTTTTCAAACAAAGAAAGTTCAAAAAGCAAAGGTTGAGGAAGATGATGACATCATCCCGGAATCACCAGATGTGCAGATTAAGGTCAAGGTAAAGTAGATTTCAGTACCAAAATCATACACACAAGGCTGGAATACCTGGTTAAAATTCGCAACCAGGTTTCGCGCAGCTTCATACATTTTGAAAAGAGTGTTTTGATTTCGATTCCACTCGTTGAAACCGGTATTATTTCTGGTTAAGCTCTTAGACCGTTTAGGTTTTGATTCCGCTCCCAAAACCTGGTTAAAACCAAAATGATTTCGCTCGCTCCGCCTTTTAATGAAAAGCAACGATTGTAAGGGAAAGAGATCGCAAGCATCGCGTCCAATCGCGTCGCGCGATAAAAAGAGACAAAATATATCGCTGCACTATTCACGCGCATCGTGGAATTAACCAGGTTTATCCCAGAAGCAATATCGCTCGCGAATCGGTTCCGCTCCGAACGAACCCTTACGAAAAAACCTGTTTGAGATCGATATTAACCTGGTTAATTAAAAACCGGTTTCCAGCCCTGGTTTTATAATCTATACTATTTATAGAAGGTTAAACTAACGTGAACACACATGCAAGAGCTTATACTTTAATAGACTTCATTACGGTTTCTTATCTCAAAGTCTTTTTGTGGGTTGGTTCTGGTTTGCATTACTTTGTCCAATCCATAATCTCTTTGTTGGCCATTCTCAGTCCCTACTGCTCACTAATGTTCATTAATATTCATATTCATTTAAGATCAAATAACATTATTCCAGAAAAAAGGAATCACGGAAGAAAAGAGTCCTAAGTGACTCAGATGAAGAAATATTTACCACCAAAAAAACTAAATCAAATGATCAGCCTCAGAAATCAAATAAAAACAAACCCTCTAAACCAGTATTAAAAGAAGTTAAAGCTGTTGATATGTTTGGAGGTGGACCAATCAAAAGAACAGAACCTATGGTCAAGAAAGAGAAAAGAAAGAAAAACACTGAAACAGGTATACATTCAGATGACGATTTTGACAAAAGCCTACTAGAACTAGATGAGATTGAGGAAATCAGTTCCAAACCTAAAGAGACACCATCAACTTCCAGTGCCAAACAAGATGATACAAGTGCCTCCAAGGTCCATAATTCTCCAGACAAATCTGTTGATAAAAGAGATAGCAAAGAGCAAGCTAAAACTATCAAACAAATTCAAGTGAAAATGACAAATTCTGATAGTAAGGTCAAAATCGAAAAAGAAAAAATCGCCTTATAAACCTAAAGATAGTAAACAAATTAAAGAAATGAAAGAAATAACAAAGAAAGTAGGAATGAACACAAGTCGCGATTAGATTCTAAAATTGGCAATGATAAAAAAAGAAAGTTTACTGAATTCCTTGAAAGTGAAAGTACAGCAAATATCACTGAAAAAGATGAAGAAAGAAAAAGCAAGAAAAATAACTGAATGAAAGTGTTACAGAGAAAGCAAATAAAAATAAAGAAGTGAAGAAACAAATCAGCAGTGATGCAAATGATAGTGATGCAACTATTATAGAGATCATGATATGGACCAAAGCATGCAGAGTTCTAAGAAGAAAAAGTTAATAAAAAACTCAATGATTCAGGTACATATATTTTAAGTTTTTAATACTACATCTCATATATAATGACCTGACTCTGTACTAAGTAGCTTAAGCACTTGTGTTACAGATATCAGACAACATGGTAGTAATGAATAATTGTAATTAATATGATATAATACATTATGAATGAAATAGTTAGGTTATTGTTTTAGATTAACAGATGAAGAGAGGCATGAAAGAAAAATGCATTTCTGCTGCATTATATAAAAAGCTGACAACGGAATAGTAAGGGCCCAGGCATTAGGAGCTAAAGAATGCCCGCGGTAAATAACTTCCCTTGTAGTTGTCAAAGAAATTTAAAAGAAACCTAGCATACTTTTTTTGTGTTTTTATTTAAAGTTATTGGCAACCTAATCTTCATCCTGTAAATCATAGTATGTAATTATATAAAATGATAATTAGGAAAGACGTAAAATAAGTTTTTACTGGGTGCAGCTTTTATTAATCCTTTATGTCATTCGCAGTTGTTTTGGTATTACCTAGTAAAGTGTTAAGCTACTTTTGATGCTGACCGTACCTAAATATCAATGGTTAAGTCCCACAGAGGGAACTTGGCATGACCTTGGAACCTTACATAAGTTGGTAGATAGTTTTATGTCCCATTAAAAAGGCAGTTTTATTTGATTATAATAATCAGATCCAAAAAAAATCTGAGGGCTAACAAAGAAAGGGAATTCACTACTGTAACTTTATCCCGACCCATAAGCGCTTCAGCCCAAACTTTTCTTTAGTTTTTGATGTAGACCCCTTAGAGCAGCGGTCGTCACACTTTACTGCTCAAGAGCCACACATAACAATGTGAGCACTAAGGTCCGGGCCGCATTATATGTGAAGTACGGCCGTACTTCACATATAATGCGGCCCGGACCTTAGTTGTGTAGTAGACTATTAATTAAAGGAATCTATCTACTTTGGACCGCATGCGGCCCGCGGGCCGCAGTTTGACGACCACGGCCTTAGAGCATTAAACTAATGGTTGGTTCACTGGTTGGTTTAATGGTCTAAGGTAGACCCCCAAGATTTCCTCAGTAGTTTTTAGACTATTTATTTTAAAATAAAATCTAAAAACGTTTCGATAGATATTTTGGAACTGTTATTGGGAGAATCTTTATGCGTCAATAGAACATGCCCATCATATGTCAAGTTGACAGTTGACATTGACATGACATTACTAAAATTGTGCCAAAAAATTCGCATTGGCGGTAGGGGACGGTTGATGTTTTTATCTCGGATTTAATAGAAAATACAATCGTGGTTATGTTTTAGTTACTTGCTTATAACAGCAGCTTCACAGGAATCACAATTTAAAATGTCTAGAGTAAGTCAAATTTACAGTACTTCTGATATACGCATGACCCATAGCCACATATTTCTTTGAAGTTACTCTTCTGTTTTGCAAATCTAATTCAAACGTAGGATTCTTTGCATAGTCTTATTATTATTGTAGGTACTGTTGTTAAATTGAATATGTATCCAGCAAATCAACTATAATGATATGAGATACTTTGTTACATTTATATATGTTGTTTAACACATGACACTGTTATGTTTATACTTTTTGCGCCACATATTTATCATAGCGCTAACATAAAACTACGTTTTTAAAGATACGTAAAGTGTTACGTAGGTATCTCTTAAAATCAGATAATATGACATGCATAGACTTGTTCCCAAAGATAAACTACTATAATAGGTAATACAAGTAGGTACTTGTGAGGGGAGTAAACACAAAATTACCAACCATTGGACAACAACATAAAAATCACAGCTTAGGTGAAGCTTTTGTATGATATAGAAAGTCAATTCTAAATATCATCTTGAATTTAGTATATACAGCCACACATCAAAGTATACAAAACTGTCAAATTTCGTTAATCAACTCTCATCTTACTGTCATACACATTGAGTCGAATATCGATTGAGAAAATTTGACAGGTTGAGAAACCTGATGTGTGGCTGTCTGTATCTACATGTTCATAATGTAGTGTAAAGTATACATATTAATGGATTAGATAAGTTATCTAAAAGCAACCATACACTTCATTAGATGCAATTGTTGTGAATCTTTCCATTCAGTCCAATGTTTTTTATTCATCATAATATCACACATCTGTTTACCTGTAAAATTTCCATAAGATGATATGATCTATTGAAGTTTTGAAAGTTTTTTATACTTTGACGTGTGGCTGTAACATACTTCTCTGATACCACAACAACCGAAATGGCAAGCTTGATATCCAATAAAAAACTCATTGTGTTGTTGTTGTTGTACTAAAATATGTATTTACATTCAGTTGAACTAAGTAAGGGTAAGCACAAAATTTAAATTTTTTAAGGATATTCGGTCATTTTTTCAAACAAAGAAAGTTCAAAAAGCAAAGGTTGAGGAAGATGATGACATCATCCCGGAATCACCAGACGTGCAGATTAAGGTCAAGGTAAAGTAGATTTCAGTACCAAAATCATTAAGTTATCTCCACAATAAGTTTTAGAATCTATACTATTTATAGAAGGTTAAACTAACGTGAACACACATGCAAGAGTTTATACTTTAATAGACTTCATTACGGTTTTCTTATCTCAAAGTCTTTTTGTGGGTTGGTTCTGGTTTGCATAACTTTGTCCAATTTATAATCTCTTCGTTGGCCACTCTCAGTCCCTACTGCTCACTTAATGTTCATGAATATTCATATTCATTTAAGATCAAATAACATTATTCCAGAAAAAGGAATCACGGAAGAAAAGAGTCCTAAGTGACTCAGATGAAGAAATATTTACCACCAAAAAAACTAAATCAAATGATCAGCCTCAGAAATCAAATAAAAACAAACCCTCTAAACCAGTATTAAAAGAAGTTAAAGCTGTTGATATCTTTGGAGGTGGACCAATCAAAAGAACAGAACCTATGGTCAAGAAAGAGAAAAAAACGAAAAACACTGAAACAGGTATACATTCAGATGACGATTTTGACAAAAGCCTACTAGAACTAGATGAGATTGAGGAAATCAGTTCCAAACCTAAAGAGACACCATCAACTTCCAGTGCCAAACAAGATGATACAAGTGCCTCCAAGGTCCATAATTCTCCAGACAAATCCGTTGATAAAAGAGATAGCAAAGAGCAAGCTAAAACTATCAAAACAAATTCAAGTGAAAATGACAAATCTGATAGTAAGGTCAAAATCGAAAAAGAAAAATCGCCTTATAAACCTAAAGATAGTAAACAAATTAAAGAAAATGAAAGAAATAACAAAGAAAGTAGGAATGAACACAAGTCGCGATTAGATTCTAAAATTGGCAATGATAAAAAAAGAAAGTTTACTGAATTCCTTGAAAGTGAAAGTACAGCAAATATCACTGAAAAAGATGAAGAAAGAAAAAGCAAGAAAAATAAACTGAATGAAAGTGTTACAGAGAAAGCAAATAAAAATAAAGAAGTGAAGAAACAAATCAGCAGTGATGCAAATGATAGTGATGCAACTATTATAGAAGATCATGATATGGACCAAAGCATGCAGAGTTCTAAGAAGAAAAAGTTAAATAAAACACTCAATGATTCAGGTACATATATTTTAAGTTATTAATACTACATCTCATACTAATGACCTGACTCTGTACTAAGTAGCTTAAGCACTTGTGTTACAGATATCAGACAAAATGTATTAAATGAATAATTGTAATAATATGTATAATCATTATGAATGAATATTTATGTTTATTGTTTTAGTATTAACAGATGAAGAGAGGCATGAAAGAAAAATGCATTCTGCTGCATTATATAAAAGCTACCTGAATAGATCAGGGCCCAAGCATTTAGGAGCTAAAGAAATGCCCGAGGTAAATAACTTCCTTGTATTTGTCAAAGAATTTAAAAGAAACCTGATCTACTTTTTTTGTGTTTTTATTTAGTTTATTGGCAACCTAATCTTCACTGTAAATCATGTATGTATTATATAAATGAATAATTAGGAAAGACTTAAAATATTTTTTACTGGTGCAGATTTTATTTCCTTTATGTCATATGGTATTTTGTAGGGTGCCCCTGATTGCTTAAAGGATTGTGCATTCTTGCTCACTGGTGTCCTGGATTCCTTTGAGAGGGAAGAAATTACTGAGACTGTTGTTAAGTATGGAGGGTGCATCAAAAATTCTATCAGTAAGAAGGTAGGTTGACTATGGATCAAATAATATGGTCTGGTTCGATTTACATGTACATTTGGTTTCTGTTACATCTAGCAACAGCTGGTCATCATGCATTTTACATAGATTTTTGTTTTTATAGGTAACTCACGTTCTAGCCGGCGACGAGGCAGGTCCCGCTAAAATGGCTAAAGCACAAGAACTAGGCATTAAAATTATCAGCGAAGATGACTTTATAAAAATGATCAAGGATTCAGTAAATAAAAAATCTAAGGACAAAATTGAAATCAAAAAGGAGAAAAGTCCTAGTGAAAAATCAAAAAAAGAAAAGCATGTATCTAAAGAAATTAATGGTGTTAGTAATAAAACTAATTTAGATAAGTCGATTACAAAGAAATCTAATACAGACAAACATAATCATGAAAAGACTAATGGTTTTGAAATCAAAGAGAAAAAGCCTAAGACACCTAATAAAGTGGAACCTGAAATTAAAATAGAAAAGAAGGTTGAAGTTAAATCTGAATCAAAAGTCAAACTAGAATCAAAGACAGAAATACAAGATAGGAAGAAGACAGGTAGCATAAATGGTATGATCTTTTCAATTTCAACTTTATTTATTTGATGTTTTCAGTGATGCAAGCGGCGCATTAGCTGGTAATCGTAGATCAGACAAGTTCTTTCTTTATTAAAAGGAGCTGTTATTGTTTTAAAAAAGCTGTCGACGACACACATCAGTATACGGTAAAGCTTAATCAGCTTATGATTATAATCAAATTGTAACTCCGATTGAATCTCCGTAATTTCCTATTAGAGAAAGCAATTCTTTAGCAAAATTTGAATGCAGTTTTGTGGATAACTAATGCTGGGTTATAATATTATCTTTGTCTTGTTACAGAAACGAAATCAAAATCATGTGAAATAATACCTGGAGCACCACCCGCCTTGATGTGGGTAGACAAGTATAAGCCGCAGAATTTGAAGCAAATCATTGGACAGCACGGCGACGCTAGCAACGTTAAAAAGTATGCGTTTGGCATTTAATTTTGTTGTTATTAATATTGATGTACGTTTGTTGTATGGGATTGGTGGAAGTCGGATCGAACGAACATCTCTCTCTTCGATCGCTCACTCGTGACTAGGGATCGTGGTCATCATTGAATGTGGATGGGTTGCACCTCGCTTGTGATATTTGCCTCCACCGGTGGCTATTCTTGGCGTGCAAACGTACATCAACAGAATTTAGGGATAATGTTATATTTGGAATTCTAAAAGCTCGTGAAATAGGGAAATAATAAGATTAATCTTTGAGAATACTCTTTGAGAATACTCTTTGAGAATACTCTTTGAGTTTATTCATTACAAACTTCGACTAAACCATTCGTGCAATGTATGAGCATTTTTGAATATACCAAAATTCCGATAGTATAAGTAAATCTAATGATTTTTCGGTAAATATCTTGTAATTTATAATTTATTATATCTTTTATTTTCAGATTGAGTAACTGGCTGACGAAATGGTACGTAAACAGAAAGGCGAAGCTAGCCAAACCCAGCCCGTGGGCGAAAAACGATGACGGAGGCTACTTCAAAGCCGCTCTGCTCTCCGGCCCTCCTGGCGTAGGTAAGTACATCCACGAGCATGATCCCTAGAAAACTGCCATCTCTAACCTAACACTATGGGGGCTATCGCGTGTGATAAATCCACATGATGGCGTACTTGACGACACACGGTGATGTAAGATGTCAATATGTCACTAAACAACCAATGACGTGGACGTTGGACAACAGTTCTCAAGTACGCCATCTAGCGGATTTGATTGGTGAAGAATCATCTTTTTTGTGATCTTGCACAAACTTTTAAAGAAATCGTTGCGTATAAGTATGTATCATAAACAAGTTGTATGAAAAATTGAAGAGTTTCCTTTATTGTAAGTGAGCATAACCAAAATTGACAGCAGAAATGATAGTATCGTAACATTCGTAACGTGAATGCTCATCCACCCACTTAGGCTGCGTTCTGTAACTTAGTGCATAACTTTATTGGTCCACCAAACGTTGACTAGTGTTGCTCTAAAAATAACTTGCAAATTCCCAGGCAAGACAACGACTGTGGCGCTAGTGTGCAAGGAGCTGGGCTTCGACATGGTCGAGTTCAACGCGTCCGACACGAGGAGCAAGAACCTCATCAAGGAACAGATCAGCGAGTTGCTCACCACCACATCGCTCTCGGCGTATGCTAAAGGTACTAAAAAAAAGGAAAACAATGTTGTCCCATACAATTTTCTATGGAGCTGAAAAACTGATTTGACAAATTTTTAATTTTTTTAGACGAATCTAGAAAATTCCATGGATGATGAAATTGCTGGATTAAAAGCCGAGCATAATTATAATGGCAATGTTACGTAAAAAATATTGCAATAAAACGTTTTACTTTTTAATATACAAAGCCGTTAATATGAAAACTGGGCAGATGTGCGATTTTTTTTTGACGCCGAGAGTATTTGAAACGTGCACTCACCGCCGAGCTAATTGAAACCCTTTATAAGATGTCCCTTGACACTTAGATGTCCGTCTGTCTGTCCATCCAGCCGGGCTAAGATGCGCACCGCGACAAAATTTTGTCGACTCTCGTTCCCGAGAGCGCATCCTTCTATCCCGCTTATCGCTCAGTCAGGTGAGCGAGAAGCAATTGCGCCGACGCAATACGAGTGTCGACAAAATTATCTCGTGGTGCGCATCTTAGCCCGGCAGGCGTCAAGATTTGTTTCGTGAACGCGATAAAGTATCGAGTTGATATTGAAATGTGTTTTTCACAGGTGACACTGGTAAGCAGGCAGTCACCAAAAAGCATGTCTTAGTCATGGATGAAGTGGACGGCATGGCTGGTAACGAAGACAGAGGTAATGTAAATTATGGTTTTTTATCAAATACGTGATTGAATAACAAATACTGTTATATACAAAAACTAGTGGCCCGCCCTCACTTCGCTTAGTACAGTAATTCAGAAATTAACCAATAGATTGCGCTGTGCTCAATTACATCGCGCAAGCTTTTCGTGTTTTCAGTTTACCTATAAGCCTTGTCGTTGTCTATAGAAGTTATCTCTTTATAAATAGTATAGATACTTTGGCATCCGTGTCCTACACATTTTGATCTCCTGGAGCATAGTTTGATTTTAGTTGTAACGAGTATGATGGCCATACGCATTATAACGTCAAATGAAATGAAAAAAATTATTTCTTTTTTTTTATTCTTAATGGAAAACAAACAATCTAAATGACCAACCATGAAGGTTGCAGCACTTACGTACAGTCTGTACGTACTTTTTTCTACATTTTGTTTTTTTTCCCCCGACCACCTTTCTTGAGACCTGGATCTTGTTTCCAGGTGGCCTACAAGAGCTGATAGGCCTGATCAAGGCGACTTCCGTGCCCATAGTGTGCATGTGCAACGACCGCAACAGCCAGAAGATGCGCTCGCTCGTCAACTACTGTTACGACCTGCGCTTCTCCAGGCCCAGGGTCGATCAGATCAAGGTTAGTTTCCTATTTTTTTTCTCCATATTATATTATATCTCCGTAATATTTTTTTAACTCGACGAACAAGCTTCCATTGTGCATTGGTGGATTTCACTCTGCCCTATTTGGCACTTAAAACGTTATGTACAGATTAAACCGAAGATACTACGTTGTGTCACAAAATGTAAACTAGATGGCGTTAGACACCCTTAAACTCATTAGTGCAAGTAAACGCTGGCCCTTGAAGTTGGATGTCAGTCTAACAATACGACATCTAGCGGAGTATCACACGCGATAGCCCGAATTTAACACTTCGATGATGATGGAGATTATGATATGCCATTATTATATCGGCGTTTACGAGTACTTACCGATTGCGGTCAACGTCATCTGCCACATAGAAAAAAAAACTGTTTTCCATTTCAGTCAGCAATGATGTCGATATGCTTCAAAGAGGGCCTGAAGATACCGCCAGACGTGCTCACTCAGCTGATAGTAGCGGCCAATCAGGACGTCCGGCAGACGCTACACCTGCTCTCCATGTGGTCAGCGGAGACCAGCACCGACCCTGACAAGCTGAGGAAAGATGCGACTAGTATACGGAAGGACATCAAGCTGGTGAGTTAAAAAAATAAATTGCAAATTTCCAGGCAAGACAACGACCGAGGCGCTAGTGTGCAAGGAGCTCGGCTTCGACATGGTCGAGTTCAACGCGTCCGACACGAGGAGCAAGAACCTCATCAAGGAACAGAACGGAAGTTAGATCACAGAATAAAAAATTTAAACATAAACGCAACATTACTCGCAAAGAAATTTAACAAATCAATTGTTTTTGCCTCGTATATTTTGGGTTTTAACGTTAAGTGACAATTTAGGTATCAAAATTAGCTAAGTACGGCAGTTAAGGGGCTATATCGACGAAACTGCCGCCAACCAATTTACACTGATTGTAGCGAAAATATGATATTTAAAAAAAAGTAAAACATTACAGATTTAGATGCAAGTAAATCGAATTTTTCGAGACGCAAAACAATATTTTTTACACGTGACAAGGAACAATAAAGTTCATTATTGCTAAAAACGGCCAGTTTTACTATAGTCTCTTATTACGGAATCGACCAATTTACAGTCGACTCCAAAAATTTGTATACACTTTAGGACTTTGTCACAATACATACGTATAAGAACGTCTTCTAGTTTCTAATACATTATGTATTGTGACAAGGTCCTAAAGTGTATACATATGTACTGTACGAGACGTTAGGTGAATTTGAAGAATATCTAATATCCACCAGGGCCCTTGGGAGGCGATCCGCAAGGTGTTCTCGGCGGAGGATCACAAGACGATGAGCATCAACGACAAAAGCGACCTGTTCTTCTACGACTACAGCCTCGCCCCGCTGTTCGTGCAAGAAAACTATCTACAGGTTTCAC
Source organism: Cnaphalocrocis medinalis (assembly GCA_014851415.1). Taxonomy (NCBI): domain Eukaryota; kingdom Metazoa; phylum Arthropoda; class Insecta; order Lepidoptera; family Crambidae; genus Cnaphalocrocis; species Cnaphalocrocis medinalis. The sequence continues at coordinate 3,854,561 of CM026276.1, read as the reverse complement.
CTCACTGCCCCAAGTGAGTATTGACGAAATATTATGAAGGTTTTAATAATGACACAAATGTACACACACATCAGGTTACCACAAGCTGTCAAATTTCCTCAAATGATATGCAACCTAATGTGTTTGACAGTAAGATGAGAGTCAATGAGTCAATTGAAGAAAAGGTTTGTATACTTTGATGTGTGGCTGTATGTACATTATAAAAAGAGTTCATAAATGTGTGAAAACTTAAATGTCCTATGTATTAGAAAATATGTGAAATACGAGTATGTTAATGTTCTAAAGAGTATGTATGTTTCCCTTGAAAAATAAATAAATAAAATAATTTTATATCGAGATGTAATTCTTGCTGGTTCTTCTCAGCAGCAAATAGTTTGGGTTTGTGATCACCAATCCGCAATAGGAAAATGTGGTGTTTAAGCCTAATCTTGGCCTATGCGCAGCTGAGAGACAATATATAGGCTAATACTTAACAACGTCATATACCTGCGTTAATTCAATATAATGTTTCCACAGAAATGAAGTACTGGACCGAGTCAGCAAAGCAGCAGACAGCATCAGCGCCGGCGACCAGGTGGACGCGAGGATACGGCGCAGCCAGGCCTGGGGGCTATTGCCTATGCAGGTTCATATTCAATAATCTACCTTAACGATTGATCATAAGGGTAAGATAGATAGATACTTTAGTGCACAAAAATCTGAAATTTGGATGGAATGATGAACTACCCTAGAATATTTATATGGTGTATCGATAAACATTTATACTCCGTTATAACCATTTGTTCTACTTCTTTTGAAAATTCGTCAATAAGTTTTCCGTCTCTCCGTATGGACAAGTCACCGAATTTGATTTTTTAAATGCAAATTTCCAAAAGTCATGGAATAAATGTTGTTTGGGATGGTTGCTGGAAGAAGTGGTTAAAAGGGTGTAAATGTTCCTAGATACCACCCTGTATATAATAGGGGTCGAATAAGTATATTATAGTAGTCTCAGTGTACATATTCTATTTGTTTTGAGTAAAAGATATAATATTCGAGACGGATATTTGAGGAACTAACGAGTTCAAATGTATTGTAACCATTGGGGTTACCATACTCTATGTCGCAAGCGGCAGTGGCGCCATCATTTATTTTCACGACTTAATTGACACATTACACGTCCCCAGGCGATGTACAGTTCGGTGATCCCGGGACACGTGCTGTCGGGACACATGGCGGGACAGATCCAGTTCCCGGGCTGGCTCGGCAAGAACTCGCGCGCCGGCAAGCTGCAGCGCCTCTGCCAGGAGATACACGCGCACACCAGGCTCAGGTAACGCTGATAAGTGGTAATGTGGTGTATGTAGCACGTCTACAAAAAACGGCTTATTCCCTATCGTCACCCCTAGCTACGTTCCTGGCTGGCTGGCTGGTAGAAAAAAAACCTATTGTTGCCATAACCCATCATTAGCATTTTTTTATTCTCGTTTGTCGCCAGTGCAGGGAAATGGAAATAAAGCCAAAAACAAGAAACATAGACATAAAAAAATATTGAAATAACTTTGCATCCTACTCCGGTCGCGGGCCTACATCCGTGGATTTATTTCACTTCTACGAAAAAGTTAAGGGGCTACACAAATGAAACTAGCGCAGCGAAAAATCCTTGGACCTAAGTCTGTAATGTTTTGTTTTCTTAAAAAATATCGTATTTTCGCCACAATCAGTGTAAATAGGTTGGCGGCGCTAGTTTCATTCGTATAGCCCCTTAAATAACGTTTGATGTAAAATTCACAAATAAAATTGTAAATAATAAGTGCCATTCCATGCAATCGAATTTGTAGTTAAATTAGTGAATCAATCCAGACGAACAGAGAACATTCGTTATCACGACTTTCTTGAGTCATTCATTATACGACTATAATTTCCTCCACAGCACCTCTGGCTCCAAATCCTCAATATTCCTGGACTACAGCGCGCACCTCCGCGACGCGATAGTGACCCCGCTAGTCAAAGACCGCACAGATGGCATCACTAAGGCCATGGAGGTGCTGGAGTCCTACCACCTGCTGCGAGAGGATCTGGACTCGCTGGTCGAGCTGTCCGTCTGGCCGGGGCAGAGGAACCCGATGGTGCTGGTTGACTCTAAGGTGATTTTAAGGATACAAAAAGCCCAATACATGAGGGAAAGGTAGAGGGTTTCTTTTTTTATGTGATAGGTGGCAGACGAGTAGACGGATCACAGTAGACCATAGACATTTGCATACATACTACATATTTTGGATTTAATTGTACGATTTTCCCGTCCCTTCGGACCGCGACTAATCACCAACGGAATTCGCGTTAGTAAGTCTATAATCTATATCATTGGGAAAAAAGAACTTTAGGATCAGGTTTTTAAGTCTTAATTTTATTATTTCCAGGTGAAAGCAGCTATGACGCGCACATACAATAAGAGTGCGACTGCGCTGCCCTACGCTCCTGCCGCCATCAAGAAAGGCCGCGCTCGGGACGACGAGGCCGAGGGAGAGGATGACGAGCCGGAGGATGAGCCGGACGATAGCGACCCTGAGAATGATGCGCTTATCAAGGTACGCTGTACTGCTGATATACTCATTGATGTACTTTTTTTTTTGTTTTTTTATGTGATAGGTAGCAGACGAGCAGGCGGATCACCTAATGGTAAGCAATTGCCGCCGCTCATGGACACTTGCAACACCAGTGGAGTTACAAGTGCGCTGCCAACCTTTAATCCCCTTCCCCCCCGAGTGGGCCTCCGGTACCCTCACTCACTCAACGAAACAAGGGCTGCTTCACGCCGGTTTTCTGTGTACTGTTTTCACCATTGCCATTAACTACGTAAATATTATTTTATCTAATACCTAAATATGTAATTTTATAAGATTGAACACTCAAAATCAACCGAAAGCAAAGAAATAAGCACTTGCCTTGCTTATGAAGTAGAATTATGTGTATGGATCATTATAATGTTACAAACAAGAACAAGGCAGTGCTCTATGTATACATATTAATAGCAAGAAAGAGAATTAATAAAAATTCTAATGTACTAGTAAGAGCAGAGTATTGAATTTTTTCAAGGCGGACAGAGCCCTTTCCTTGCTGCCGAACAGTTGCCTGCTTGGGACAATGGGCAGACAACATTATGCATACCCACCACAGGGGCACATGAGTTATGGGCCCCGCTCTCTATGATTGTGGGAAAGCGGCTTTTAAAGTGTAGTATGGTTTATGATCAAACAGGTGCTCTAAATTGTTTTCATATTTGTTGCAGAAAAAGAAAACAAATGAGAAAGCTGGCAGCAGCAAAGAGAAATCGGATTCCAGTAAAGAAAAAGCAAGTACAAGTAAAGCCAAACCAGGCTCTAGTAAGGAGAAAAAGAAAAAATAACCAAGTGATTCTAATGTTGGAAACCTCTGAGAATGTCCTAAATTATGTTTATGTTGAATAAGTTTTTACATTAAAGTCATCACATATTTTTAACTGGTATATTATTAATCTCCCACATATGTGAACTAACAGAGTAGTAGCGCAGCTATGGACAAAGTTAAATATTGCGATAAATCAATGGCCAAATGGATGTGGTTACTTTAGAGACTAATAATATAGGAGTGGAGTAAAAAATACTGAATTACTGAGTGTGCTCGAAGATACCTTGCCCACTAGCTTCATCATCTAGTATGTACTCATAAATGTATGAGTACTAGATTAAGAGAACTAGAGCATACCCCATAGCGTATGCCCTAGTTTTATTATAAGAATTGGTTTAGATCTATCTGTATTGATTTATGATACAAAAATAATAGCTTGAGTACTTTTACAAATGAAAATGTCTCACAATAACAACACCAAACTTTATTACATAATTCACACTAGAATTTTCTAAATTACCAAAAATATTATTCACTTCAGTCCTTCTTGATCGTTTTCACTTTGGGATCATCTGGCCTCATGACGACGTAGGTCATTTTGTACCTCCTGTTGTCTCCATCGGATTTCACATAGTTATAGCAGCCCCAGTAACCCAGACCGATTCCGACTAAGCCTATACCAGTACTGGTTATAACCTCCGGGATTTCGTGGTATCCCTGCTTAAGGAGTTGACCAAGGGTACGGCGGGATGCTGTCGCAGCCATTTATTTGGTTGCAAACCCGTAGAATTGGAAGTAAAATACGATTTTTTGCGAAAAATTTTGCACTCCCAGGCAGTTGGTGTGTTTGACAGATATAAGTTTTGACATTGACAGTAGTGACATTAAAATATCACAGATAATACTTAATTTATAAAATCATCGAATGGAATGCGTTCCACGTTAAAATCTTCATGCTGAGCGGAAGAAATTCTTGGGGAACACTAAAGAGTATAAATCCATGAGTAAATCGTTTCATACTCGGTGTTCAATAAAAATAAAAGCAAAGATTTATCGCGTGGGATCGAGAAAATCAAGAATTTCTCTAAGTCAAGAATGCACACTGACAGCGGTTCGTGGTTGTTTCACAGTTTAAAGTTCGCAACTTTCGCAACGCGCATTAAAGTCACACATCAGGCCAATCCAGGTCAATCCTACGGTGGAGAAAGTAAGCTTGAGACTGGTAGTAACTTAACTAAATTAAAAACCAGGGAACTGAAGGGAACTAACCTCCGCTAGGAGTAATATTGTTCTGTGGAACTAACAGTCAAACTGACAGTCTGTCAAATTCATTACATTGCAAACATTAGTGATTATATTCTCTTTGATTGCAAATCGCAGCGCCAACAATAATATTTCATAAGATTTATTGATCATACAAATTGGACTCATAAGAATTATGACACCTGAACCTAAAATAATCGGCCACCCTCTTCCCTTCGCAAATACTATATTTGGAAATTTCAGAAGGGCTTGTTGGGTCATCCCAGAAATTGTGGCAGGGACCCTCGTAGCTCTCGTTGGTATTGGTCTTGGAATAGCAGGGTGTATGGACTACGTAAAAAACGATGGAGACAATAGAGAGTATAAATCTGTTTATGCAATAGTTCGTTCGGATGATCCACGGGCGTGCAAGTTGAAAAATCCAGTTTACACTCAATATAAATGCTGAGTCCTATGCCAATAAATATCATTTTATATCAATATTCGACTTTATTTCAAGTATAAACCATCATCCTCACCCAGGACTATTCTACACAGCAAGTAGGTACATGCGAATACATGGTTTGATGAATGATGAATTGGTTGTATCACGATAGTCCATTTGAGAATAAGTGTTATGTACAGAACTATCTACTCCTAGGATAACCTTTGAGTAAAGAGGATAACAGTAACAAACAACACCACAAACAACACTTTACATTTCTTCTTTCTTTCTTTCTTTCTTTAGGGCCCGCAATCACCCCGCAATATACTTATTGTCACAGAGTAGGTACATTGTATTATATAGCTTATTGCGCTTTGATTATAAATGTATAATGCGGATCCGCTAACGAGAAATGACGACTCGAGGAAGGAGTCCGGCCACTGGCTGCATGCCTACCCGTCTGCGAACGTGGGCACCCTGCTGGACTCAGAAACCCTCCGAGTCGCTGTTGGTCTCCGTCTCGGTGCTGAGAACAAGGCAACACTGTTACCGCCGCTCCGGGGCACCATGGACTCTCGTGTGTACGTAGTGTCTCTAGACATTCTTCTTTGAATGACATTATCCGTCGGTCACTTGCCACCATCAATGGCAAACCTGGAGCCGAACGGCATTTCACGTGATGATGGCAAGAGACCAGACGGAATGTCTCTCATCCCTTGGAGGCAGTGCCGTAAATAGGGCGGTGCCAGCGGTGCCCAGGCACTGGGCGCAGACCCTCCAGGGGCGCAGAAATGACCAGACCGCCGTACTGTACTACTTAGTTATCTAAATCTCTCAAAAGCACGCACCGGGTGCATAAAAGGCTAGTTACAGTTGGAGGATGGGCGTGCCCTGATGTGGGACGCAATCATGCGTTGAAACACTGGCACTGGGCCCGTGGGGTCCCGATGCTCTCTCTTTTTTCCGAGATTTAGTTAAGCGCTTAGTTGAAGTCACGGGAGACCCAAAAGCTGGCAGCTACTTCGCCCAGCGAATTTCCATCGCTATGCAACGAGGTACCATACAATGTACTCTGTGCGAGGTACACACCGTACACATATAATGCTGCCAGCAAAGAGAATATAATCACTCCGTTTTGTAAGTAGGTATTATAGGGACATTGCCACAAAAGCCTACTGACTCCTTTTAATAAAATTTTCTTTTTGGTAGTTTTTTTTAGCTTTCGATTCTAGTTATGTATTTTTTTCTCGTGTTTTCTTTAAGTAATATGATGAAAGACTTTATTTTTAAAAAGGACGGGCAAATTTTCGGGAACACATTTTTCTTCTGTCACTGTCATCCCGTCACAAATTGAGTTATCAAATTGACATTTGTGACAATTGTGACATTGACTTCTTCGCGCAAGGTCACGATAAAACTGAAGAAGTTGTTTCTTGAAATCATTAGCAATTCTATTCGACGATTATTCAACTAGGTATTTTAAAATCACTCTTCGATCGGGCTGGTCGTGCGTTCGTTATATTCAAAAATGAGTTCCCGTTTTCAAATCGTTGAGCAAGGGCCGCCGATTGAGATTTTTCAGTTAAATAAATTGTTTACTGATGATACTTACCAGAATAAAGTGAATTTAGGTGTCGGCGGTAAGTTCCACTAACTTTAGATACATTTTTTTGGTACGTCGTATGAGATATTTACCGCTGCAAGTGTTTAACCCAGTTCCTGTTATATAACTTATTTATATCAGCAATAACAAGTTATGAATGCATCACATCTTAAAGTTTATGATATTACATCATTTTGTTACTCCATAATATTTATAGTACCTTTATATCCTACAAAATAATGAAGAAAAACAACTCCTGATGATTTGTAAAAGATTTTTTTATTAATGCGGAAATTAATTTGAACAGTCTTTTTAAGTATGTTGCTATGTGGCACATGACCAAATTTTACAATACCTACTTTCACTTTCATGATAATATGTTTTTTTCTGATCCTTATGATTATGAAAAGTTTGCCTTAATATAATTTAATTTTTAATATTTCTTTTTACATATTGCAATACATTTTGCTTACTATCAGGTGAACCGCATGCTCGATGGTCGCCTCTAACGAAAAATCTTTTAATATTTTAGTATATTTTTTATTGCAGCATATAGAGATGAGAATGGAAAACCATGGGTACTGCCGGTGGTGCGCAAAATGGAAAAACAGATGGCTGCTGATGACACACTCCTGCATGAATATCTGCCAGTTTTAGGTAAGACATAAAATATTTTAATTAATCAAAACCTTTATTGCACAAAACTTTGTACAATAGGCGAACTTAATAAACATTTTCTAAGTTGTCTTGGGTGTTGGTGGGTTGTTGCCCCCAGTTAATTACCATCATCTGGTACTCATAGTACAGGGGTTGCCCTAGTTTAAGACCAGGTTGATTGGTGTGATTGTCTGGAATGGCAAGAGGCATTCTCTACCAGTCAACCTTTGGGTCAAGCAGAAAGAACAAAGTTAATAATATTAAGATAATAATATTTAAAAGTAATATTGAGATAATTTAAATAAAAACTTCTGATAATTTAAAGAAAAAGATAAAAGTTCCCCAAAACAGAATTGGGGATTTTTTATCTTTTTCTTATTGTGTTTTTGTTGTCTAGACATCATATATATATGATTATCTATTGATGGATATGTGATATGCGTAGAAAGATATTAAGTCATAGGAAGGCTAAAAATTTTCTGATTCGCCCAATGGTTGACTGGTAGAGAATGCTGTAAGGCATTAAGTCCGCCAATTGTACTTTTTATTTTGTGCAATAAAGAATAAATAAATCAAATACAACTCTGTACCAATAAAGAAAGTCTGATTCTTCTGTGCATAAAAAGCTAGCACCATAATAAGGCTGTTAAAATATTCAATCATAGTCAAATACACAAATTTCACATTACATCAATCTCTTCAATGTATGAGGTGTATTAACCTGAGGGCCTAATTTGAAGTCGACGTTACGACCGAATCGGAGTTTCCCTCTCTTTCACACGCGTTGTACGCGCTTTTGTTTGAATGTGACAGGTATATTCTCATTCGTTATGGGACGTCTTCGTTATAAGGCACCTGATGCCAAATTACATAGCTTGTTATGGGTATCAGAATAAATGAAGGTACCACTAAAATGAACTCAGATTTTCACACCCAGATACTGACAAACAATGTTACAAGTATTTATCATATATTTATACATATACAAGTGTTTATAAAAAGTTTGTATAGAGTGAAAATCCCACAATGTTTGAAGCATTATATACTAGGCAGTGTCACTCCTAAGGGACCATTCAAGTATTACGTAAGCAAAAAGGGAAATTTGACCCCCCTCCCCCCCTTGTCAACAAAAATTGGCGATAAAATATACTTTTTGTTCCTGAATTTACCAAAAGTAAGCAAAGCCAAGACCCCCCCTCCCCCCATCGATGCTTACGTAATATTTGAATGGTCCCTAAGGGCCATCAGGTCTTTCATATACCACAGCATTAAATGTAATACCATTCTAAAAATGTACTAAACCTTTTTAAATACCTATTTAAGATAGGTCTACATTATCTGTTGTCTGTAAAAACTAATGAAGTACCTTTAGAACTTTATCAAGCAAGATCTTTAATCCTCTCTGGTTAAGAACAATGGCCAATTAGTATTTTATGTCACTGTGAATTGAGTCTAAATTAGCATGCTTTTGCTTGTACAGACAGTATTACAGGGTCCCAACAACACAAAACAATCTTCGAACCTGGCTTCAATATCCATTGAAAAAAATTTACCCCATTAACCTGTTTTATCTGAAGCATAGATCTCATTTTAAAAACGTGTTTTCTGTTACATCTATATAAACTTTGAATTTTAAAATTCCTATTGTATTTGGAAAATAAATTAAGAAGTTAAGATTTCCATGAATATTTATCACAAGTACTTACTTGGTCTGAGAGTTAAATATGATGTTGGACTAAGACACTATTAGCTATTGTTAGAGATAGTTCAAATCTGCAACTAACTAGCTTTGGATAATTCCGCGTATCTTTTTTTTTTCTCTAATGCCAGTTTAGCGTTATTGCAGTATCCCAGACGTTCTACTTGTATGTATCAAATTATTATTTCTTTACAGTACAAGAAACGTCATTAACCGCCACTTAAAAGATTTAAATTTTAAATAGGCGATTACTGTTCGCATGTCTTGAATGTTTAATACTTAATTACACACTTTTTCGATGCAGACCTCAACAAAACCTTTATACTTGACTTCTGCGGTTTTACTGTAAATAGTATTGAGCAACTATGATTATTATAGATGGGAATTAAAGTGCTGCTACCGTAACGCAGCCAAAACGTCAAGCAGAAAGTACATTAACCCATAATTTTGTGCTTAAAAGTAACGCGTGAATTACCCTCTATATTAATAACGGCTTTATAATGCAACGCGAAAATTTAAGGAACTATTTAGAATAGAGCACTTAGTTTAATTACCTACAAACACACATCAATGAATGATGTAATTTATTTCCTACTTAATTTTAATAGGCCACGCGTGTTGGGTTCCATGTTTGTAAATAAACGCTTTATACCTACGTATATGAATAGTTGTTGTGCTGGAATTATAATGATTTAAACAAATACGTAAATTGTAATAATGTGTAATTTTACGCGTTCAACTGTAAGTCGAAAGATTTACGGGTTCAATTTGTACTAGCATCTTATGTTCGCTTCTTATGTTTGAGTATTGTTTCTGTTTCATAAATAAGGTAAATTCTAGCTTGATGAGGATAAATGTGTGTGTGTCTCGATAAAACAGTTTATGTTTATAATAATTGAGCAAAAGTAGTTAGTGGATAAAATCGCGCCTTCCATAAGGGTGGTTTGAATCCGGGTGCATGCCCGGATTCAAATTCATTTGGATTTTTCAATGTGCGTATTTGTACTACTAGCTCGGCGGTGAGGGAAACATTGCGAGGAAACTTTTTTCACGCACTAAAGAGTTAGGGTCAGTACCTCAAAAAAATTTACAAAATTTAATTACGAAAGATTCATTTGATATTACGAAATATTATCTGATAAGATTATTTAATACACATTATAATTATTTGTTATCAGATATATTGATTACATAGATTACAAAATGACGCAACTTTTGGGAGTAAGAGAAAATATTTTTTTTATCAAACCTATACCAGTCCTATACCAGGGGACAAGAAGACGCCTATACCAGGGGACCAATCTCGTGCACTCGACATTGAAGTCGAATTGAGACATTTCTTACATTCGCCCATACAATATTCTACTTCGACTTCAATGTCGAGTGCACGAGAATTGGTCCCCTGGTATAGGCCTCTTATTGTGTTCGTCACTCACAACTGTCCTGTGTCCATTCTCTAGGTCTATAGAATTTACCTCTTTACAAATAGTAGGTATAGTTTTATCCATCCTAAACAATTTTAACATTTAAGCCACAAGTGGTGATAAGTGGCTATTTGTTATATCATGATAGTGCTGCTTGATATAAGTAATAAAAAGCGATAACGCATTGTCAACGTTGGACCTAATACAAGGTTTGCAAATATAGACTTAGGTATGTACGTAACTTATCTACTATGTAAGTAAGTAGGTATTGCCGTGTGAAGCCGTGTGAACGGCAAAAATTACTTCACTCGCTGATGAAGCAACTTAACTCGCTACTGTACTTATTGAAGTGTAAATCGCTCTTAAAAGAGTAAAAATATGATGCCACAGAAGTCTATCTGTTTAATTGTACAATTTAAAAAACGTAGCGATACCCTCTACACAAAGGTTATCTGAAAGATATTGTTAGGTATATTGACCCCCTAAGTTGGAAGATATTCTGTAATACCTAAGAGCTTGTCCAGATGACGCGTGCATGTAACGCGTTTTTTAGTCTATTGCTTTATGCGTTCTGTGTCTTGTTAACAACACGCATTATTAAAGAGCAGTGAACAACAAATAAAACGTGCATCGACAAGCTCTAAATTTTCAAGTTTTCGTTCAATAAAGATTTGAATGTTATGGTCGTTTTTTTTTTTTCAGGTATTGAGCAGTTCTCATCGCTGTCGGTGTCCATGTTGCTTGGAGAGGACAACCCCGCTATAGCCGCTGGTCGTGTAAGTTTTATTTCTATTGTTTTATCACAGTCTTCGTGAACGTCCACTGCTGGACATAGGTTCCCAATGTTCTTCACACAGATCGGTCTCGTGCTACCCGCATCCAAGGTATTCCTGCGTCATTCCCCAAATCGTTAATGTAGAAGCGTGACTCTCCCTCGGTAAATCTAATGTTCATTTTACGTTTACTTGCAGGCTTTCGGCATACAGACTCTCTCCGGCACCGGTAGCTTGCGTGTCGGTGCAGAGTTCCTGAACAAGCATCTCAAATATACCACATTCTACTACTCAAATCCCACGTGGGGTAAGTAATACTACAGTATGCGTATATACCGATATATTTTAGTCGCTTTAATCCCGAAGCCTTCATTAGCCTTATTGTACTTTCTATTGCCGTTGTGTCACTTGTGTGAGTGAGGACTCGGCGAAACACAATGCAGGCGTTGATCCATGCTGTTGTATGCATGTTGGTCTGCTTTAATATCCCTTCTTATCCCGAGGCTGTAATATCCCTTCGGTTGAGCCAGCCTTACTCATGATAAAGCGTGCCTCTCTCACAGCTTAAAGTATTAGTAAGAGATAATTTCGGTTTAATTTGAGTGATAGGCAAATAAATTGAAAAGCAATGTTTACTCTAATGAACTGTATGGCAGCAGACACGTGCCTTTTATCTTCTAATTCAAATAATAAAGTGTAAAGTGTTTAAATTTCGCTGTTTACTTTCATTTGCGATAAGTGGATTACCTAACCTACTTAAAGATTGCTGAAGGAACACGCTCTTTAGCAGTACTTAAATGTGGGAATGCCACGCTTTGGCATGGTGAGTGAATTGGAGTGATACCATGGCCTGACAGAAACCTGATGATGGCCTTACAGTGACGGTACCGGTAGCCCAATCCGGGGAGAAGGGGTTTAAACGTTGTCAGCGTGCTTGGCTCAACTGCTACTGGTCTTGCATTTGTCTATGGGCGGTGGTAACCGTTTACATTCAGGCGAACAAATTCGTGTGATGTGATATCACATAATAAGCTTTTACTGATCATTTTAATGACTGTTGTCTATGTCTTTTGAAAATTGACTTTTTCGGCCAGCATTAATTCTCTCTCCGGTACCCTCACTCACTCGTCGATAAGCTTAGACTTCCAACGCTTTTGCAACGATAATGAAATATGGCGGTTATTACTTAACAATTGCACTAGCTGCCAACCTTTCCCCATTGATTAGGGGCTTTCGGTACCCTCAAAACGAAATACATCACACGCAAGCACCAATCCTTACAAACAGTTAATTTCTTTACCCAGAAAACCACCATCTCGTGTTCGTAAACTCCGGCTTCACCTCCCCCCGCACCTACCGCTACTGGGACGAGAAGACCCGCGCGATAGACTTCGACGGTCTCATCGAGGATCTGAAGCATGCGCCGGAGAACTCAGTCATCATACTGCATGCGTGCGCGCACAACCCCACCGGCATCGACCCCACGCAGGAACAGTGGGAGAAGATCGCCGATGTCATGGAGGTAAGGGGCTGTAGTCTTTTGCCGTCAATGTCGACGGTCTGCTCGAGAACTTCGTCATTGCTCTATAGGTACTGGTATCGATTCGGTGCAAATCGCTGTAGTCATGGAGGTAAAGAACTAGTCTTCTGCCGTCGATCTTGACGGTCTGGTCGAGAACTCTGTCATTATTCTACAGGTACCGACATCGACCCCAGCCAGGAACAGTGGGAGAAGATCGCCAACGTTTTGGAGGTGAGGAACCCGGTGGCGTCTACTTCGAGGGGTTAGTCGAGAACTTCTACATTGTACAACATCTGTGCGTCACAACTTAATTAAGGAGTCGGGAAGGTTGGTGGGGTAGCAAATTGTAGATAGCCCTGGGACGGCAAATCAACAAATCAACCTCACGTTCTTCTATATATACGTCTGTGGTCATAAGACTGTTCAGTAACACGAAGAGAACTCTGCCAGGTTTCGACTTTGGACAGCGCCGCCTGTTTCCGTATTTCTTGATTTCTTGATACCTCATTGCCGCGCGTACGAGTTCTTCTATACTCTGATTCATAATCATGTAAAATAAACTGACAGATGAAAATGACAAGTTTCTATGCATTTTGACATTTTGCATGTGTCAAATTGACTGATAATGTATGGGGATGACACATTGACATCTGACAGTTTACATGATTATGAATCAGAGTATAAGTCGGTAACACTTTTGACAGAGCGGTCATCACTTCAGGCATTGGTGGCAAGCTTTAAAACACGCCGCCACTCTTCTCTGATGGTCGCCTTCCTCGTGCATTCATTACGTTAAAATGAGTCACTTGAGTGTACGAGTGGACACACTTATAAACACGTCTGTTTGTCCCAGGAGCGCAAGCTGTTCCCGTTCTTCGACAGCGCGTACCAGGGCTTCGCGTCCGGCGACCTGGACAAGGACGCGTGGGCGGTGCGCTACTTCGTCAAGCGCGGCTTCGAGCTGGTCTGCGCGCAGTCTTACGCCAAGAACTTTGGCCTTTACAGTGAGTACTATCTATCTATCTATATCGATACTGAGATGACTGGAGCAGTGGGTAGTGGGTCGTAATTTAAAGCGACGGCTGCGCTTGAGTTCCAGGGTTATATCCCCGGGTCGGGCCAAAAATGTGTACCTAAGTTTTCTGTTCAGAAATTCTAGATTCTTTTCTCTCGAAATTTTTAGAGAGGGTTTGTAGACATTTTGCGGGAATGTTGCTAAATATAAGAGCTTCGAGAGACTTCTACACAGTTCTCAATGTTTCTCGTACCTTCTCGAATTTTCTATAAAGAGTTCGATAGATTTCCATTCCCAACGCGTAGGTTCGGGGGCGTCTATGCGTATGTGACGTAGTGCATCGGAATAATGGGGGCTACCGCGTGTGAAAATTCCGTTAGATGGCGTACCTGTAGACTGTGTGAGGACCGACTACACGGTGTTTGGTTATTTTTGATGTGAGAGATAAAAATGTCACTAAACGAACAATGACATTGAAGTTGGACCTGAGTATGCAAGTACTCCATCTAACGGATATTTCACTCGCGGTAGCCTCCATTGACCTTACCCATTTGAGACAAGTTCTATTTCCGTATGCAGGGGCACATAGTCATGGACGTATATAAGGGACCCCCCCCCCCCCATTGAGGTCTGGATTGACATAAGGGTTCAATCGGCTATAACCCAGGGCGACATAATTAAGAGGTCGACAAGGTTGGTTGAGTAGCAAATTGTTGATAGCCCTGGGAAAATTTCTTTCAGAACAGTTATCTACTTTTACTTTCTTTTTGGTTATATTCCACACTTTTAGACTAACCCCGATTTCAACGGGGGGGGGGGGGGGGGGGGGGTCAACTCGCACATGTCCGGAATTTTGCAAAGCTATAAAGCTATATATACGTCCGTGCACATAGTGGTAACAATCATTTTCAACTGTGTAATGCGTTGTCAGACGAGCGCGTGGGCAACCTGGCCGTGGTGCTGTCGGACAAGAGCCTGGCGCCGGCCATCAAGTCGCAGCTGACGTGGATCGTGCGCGGGATGTACTCCAACCCGCCGGCGCACGGCGCGCGCGTCGTCGCCAGCGTGCTCGCCAACAAGCAGCTCGTCGACGAGTGGTAACTACTGTAATAAATAATAAATTCATCTTCTATACTATTTATAAAGAGATAACTTCTATAGACAACGACAAGGCTTATAGGTAAACCGAAAACACGTACCACGGAATTAAGGATGTTCCCCCCAAAAGACACCACATGGGGTGGAACCCCCCGGCACTTACCACGTTTCGCTATTGATGTTATTAATATTACGGGTACAAAATCTTTTCTTACAGTTGAGCAGAATTCAATACAAATTGTATATCCTAATTTTAGTGTTTTCTCATTACAGGAAAGATTCCATCAAAATAATGTCATCTAGAGTAATGCAAATGAGAGAAGCTCTAAGGGCGGAACTTATCAAGTAAGTATCGTTTTCCAGACAGATTAGTCCAACACGAGTGGATTAGTTATATTTTAATGTAAGTTTTTATGCCAAAATTACAAAACAACCACACCAAACCGAAACCGAGATTCATCGCACTTGCGTGCAGTTTGGGCGTATGGGGTAAAAAACCCTTTACCCGGGCTGCTTCTCGTGTCATTCATGGCGCGGTGTGTGCTCCAGGAGGCCTCCCTACAATGTGCTGCTGGGGCGGTCCTCTGCCAGTGTTCTCCTGCCAGCTGCCCTGTCGCACTTATCTTTCTGGGAGGTGGGAACAACCACACCAGCAAAATTACGAAGTAACGCCATCTGTCAGCTTTCATTGCAAGATGATGATTATGATGAGGCAGAGTTGTTTTTGACACTCTATCGAAATGATGGTGGAGGTTGAAGTATTCCAATTTAATTTAATTAATATTGAATGTGTAGGTTTATATGATAATTATTATTATGTATAGATTTTGAATTTAATAAGTATGTAAAATAATGTAATAATCAAATAATTACTGCAGGTCACTTGGTTTGAAACTGTAAATCCTCAGTAAAACATGTAATCTATACTAATATAATAAAGCTGAAGAGTTTGTTTGTTTGTTTGTTTGTTTGTTTGTTTGAACGCGCTAATCTCCGAAACTACTGGTGCGATTTGAATAATTCTTTTTTTGTTGGATAGTCCATTTATCGAGGAAGGCTATAGGCTATCAACATAATAATATTAAGGGGGTTGTAAGGGGTTAAAAGGGGGGTAAAAAGTTACTTTTCCACGCGGACGAAGTCGCGGGCGGCCGCTAGTATATAAATAAATAAATAAGAGCCCACATTAACAAAAATCAATTGAACACTCAGTCTTATGCACTCTTTTTAAGGATGACCGTTCCATTCCTTAGCAGTGCAACACTAATACTGACTGGCTGGATGGCACATTTGGTAGTGGCCTTGCCTCATACGCCAAAAGTCGTGGGTTCCCCACCCTGGACAAACATTCGTTTCCTCTGTTTTCTAATATCTGTAACACAAGTGCTTAAGCTACTTAGTACGGAGTCAGGTCAATATATGAGGTGCTGTGTGAATTTATTAATTAATACAAACCCTCTCCGCAGACTGGGCACCCCCGGCAACTGGGACCACATAGTGAAACAGATCGGGCTGTTCTCGTACACGGGGCTGTCCCCGCGGCAGGTGGAGCACCTCATCGCGGAGTACCACGTGTACCTGCTGCGCTCGGGCCGCGTCAACATCTGCGGCCTGAACCCCTCCAACGTGGCCTACGTGGCCAAGGGGATACACGACGCGATCGCCAAGTTCCCGGCTGAACAGTAGGTTTTTGATGTTGTTGGCCGGTGCGGTGCGAAGGGTATTAGAATGTACGGTGAATAAGCAATCGGTTGATACCGAATACAAAAAAAAAATAGGCAAATTTGATTGATATACATACTCATGATGCGTCAAGAAAATGACTTTCTTGACACATTATAGAAGGGATTTTTAAAAAACAAAATTTAAGAAAATTACTTACAAAAATCAGAAAGTCATGACGAAGGATTATTAAGAAACTACGGAGTTCCCATGTTAAATAACCATGGGCTACCATGCTCTATGACGTAAGCAGCAGTGGCGCCATCTATTTCATGACTTTCTATGCATTATACATACGTACGTAGAATGCTAAAACAAAAATCCTTCCTTTTTTTTGCTGTAGTCGGGGGAAAATAATTGCTGTTGACAAAATGCATTTTAATAATAAAAATGTGCAACAATCAAGATCAGTTTATCCGTTAGATAGCTAGGCCACAGGCACATACAAACACGTGCTCACACACATACACGCACATACTCATACAAGGACACACAAACGCACACATAGGTCATATTTTTAACTCAGACGCCAAAACGTCGGAGTCGGAATATTTTTACTCGGGATTAATTTACAATAAGGGTTTTTGCAAATGCAAAATCCGATAGATGGCGTTACGTTGACGTCAGGTCCAACTTTGACAACATTGGTTGTTTCATAACATAATTTTATAATATTGAAGGGATACGTCAAAATGTAACCAATCCACTCGTTGTTGGACCTGACGTCAACGTAACGCCATCTATCGGATTTTGTATTTGCAAAAACCCTCATTGCAACACAAAATCTTATAAAAAACATTGTTTTTTTCAAAATGTGTTCGCGTCGCACCGCACTGGCCATATTTCTTGACGGCGTTTTGGGGGACAGCTGTTGTAGCTCCAACCTCGCTACGGAGACGAGTCTACATGCTTTTAGTGGCGTCTGTATCTTGGGGGTTTATAACGATATGTTTCTTTGTTTTGTTTATGTTCAAAAACACGCAAACCTTTTGAATGTAGCTTTTATCTGCAATTAAATTTAAAAATGGGCTTTGTAATATTTCATGAATGGTTTTCACTAGTTAGAGAATCGACGCTATTAGTCCTTTTCTTTATTTTTTAATTCATCTTAATTTATATATCTTAGTATCGGATGTAATTGTTTAGCCCTGGGAACAATCTGGATTTGAGAAAAGTATACTAAATGAATGATACTTCTAGTTTATCACTATGAGCTTAAAACTAATTATAATAATTACCGATTACTTGTAAGTAATCATGTTAAATGGATGCTCAATGAAGTTCAGTAAAAATAGATTTTTCAAAATGGCCGAAATCCAGGAAGTAGGGCTGTCCAATTTTGTAATATGTACTAAAGAAATAAATATAGTCAAATATACCCATTTAGAGGTAATTCTTACTTTTATAGTAGTTTATATGAATATGGCATTTTGCGTGATTTATTATTTAGTATACTAAATAAAGCTACTGATATAGAAACTTTATAACAATTTGCAATTAGATTTAAAATGAGATTATTTATGTACCTTGTACAGAAACACCAGTAAATCGATACAGAAATCATGAAATTAGTATATTATAGATTTAAATTGGACTAAAATAATGCTCATCGGGATAATAAATAAGAAAGCACATTGTCTAGTTTTAATGCCTAAAATCCAATTTTAGAGCAGTAAAGTAGCGTTAACCAAGTTTTGTGTATGATAATTAAGATATATTTTATATTATATGAAATCAATTTATCATATTTTTTGTTATTCTATTAGGCTGTGAGATTTGTTTTTAAAAACAAGATTATGTCCTATCCCTTATATTATGTTTAAAAATTGTATTCGAAAATGTAATGCTATATATTATACCACTGCCTTATAATAACATAGGGTGTGTTCATCAAATACAATACATGAACGAGACCTTATTGGTCTAAATATTTTCATAGACAAGTGTACGGTTTGCTTTTATTTCCACATGCTGCCAGTATGTCGAACAGTATTACGCGCTTTTAGTGTCATTTACACGAAGTTACAAAACGCAGCCTTTGTTTATCAATTTTTATTACATGTTTGTAGATATGTAAGATCTGTTGCAAATACAGTCTGTTTTTAACATTCTTGTTTTATTGTAGAAGAAGAATTTAGTGTATTACTGACTCTTGAGCATGTTTTGGAAAACAATCGACAGAATCCAGTTAATTCTATGGCTGTTAAATCCGCTAGATGGCGTATTATAGGTATATCTATAAGGTGATTGGTTATCGTTTATCGTCTCAATGACAATTTGAGAACGAAACGACCAATGGTATAGTTGGACCTAAGTCGAAAAGTCCGCCATCTAGTGGATTTTTCACACACTATAGCTCCCATGTCAGTATTATCACGAATTCGGGTCGGACGTAGCCGCTTTTGTGGGGAGCAATATTTCTTTATTTCCTTTGGTAAGGTCGACCAATCTTTATCCGACAGTAAATCTATGGTAAGGCTGTCATTCGAATCGGATCGTTATACCATAGATTTATTCTCTGAGGAAGATTTGTCTAATCGAGCCTATAAATACAGGGTGTAACTAAGAACATTTGCATCCTCTTAACCACGTGTTCTTTTCTCGGCTTCTCCATACAAAATGTATAAGTCACGTGACTGACTTAATAATTAAAATAATAATTTATAATTAATTAATTAGTATAAAATGTTGAATTTTTTTTATGCAAATATCTAAAAGTACTAGATTTAATGTTGTTCAGAATAGAAGACGTGGTTAAAGGGATACACTCTGTATTTTTTATAGATTACCTTTGTGTCTTGTGGTGTAAACGTGTTATCGTGATGATGTAAAATGTCATACAGTTGTTACGATTCACACGACAGATTTCTCGGTCTTTTCAGTGGCAGTTTGGCGAAGTTATAACATGGTCGGGCGATCAACGTTTGCTCTGTTACCAACTGGTTCGTTCTACTATATTTGGTGCTGGGCACAGCTGGTGTACATAATATTTGTCAATATTGTAAAATTACGTATAGTTTTAACCGTAATAAAATAACACTAAACTTGTAAGTTCTGCACAATTTTTATGTTTGGCTTTGTCCTCTGAAGTAACTAATACTTACTATGTTAACTTATGCTATTTATAAAAAAGTGCGTACTATAAACACTGATACGGGTTATAGGAAAATCGATGGTGGTGCATACCAATAGATGGCGCTGGGAGTCGATTGCATCGCACATGTTTTTTCTATTTGGTTTACCTAGAAGCAGTTGGCAGACGAGCAAGCGATAACCGCCGCCCATAGACACCTACAACACCAGTAGTCACAAGTGCTTAAACGTTGACTGTGCAGCTAACCACTTTATAAAATTAAATAGTAGGTATAGTAGATAAATATTATTCAGTTGAGAGGAGGATATAAAGGCATATAGAACATTATGCATATCTTTATTCAACATAAATAAAACGGTACAACTATGATTCCATAGCGCTGTCGCTCGCTTCCGTAGTGATGGACACCAGTGGCCGGGAGCCAAACCGGTTCGTTACTGCAAACAATAATATTACAGTAGGTCACCTACTATACCAACAACAAGAGTAAACAACTATGTATAATTATTATAGACGGGAATTAACACGACGTTTTTGTTCAGAATGGTTGATAGAACACATAGTTAAAAGGATGTAAATTCTTGCAGGTACAACTTATACAATCTGTGCCACCACGCTACGCTACTAGCGCAGTTTTTTGTATTGAGGACAATCAAGATAACCTCACTCCTCCTGATGGTAAGCGGCCGTGAGATCTAAATATGAGATTGACAGGCACAAAAGAACAGACAAAGTGTCCATTGAGTCTGTGACTGAAATGCCGTTTCACGCCTCGTCTTAAAATCTAGGATTGTAAGAAGTTTAGCGTGGTCTCGAACAGTTTCTCACCTGCGTCACTAGCTGTGAGGTCTATTAGCTCAATATCCTTTCAATTGCCAACTTCCCGATCCATTCATCATCATGGACGTATATAAGGGGGGGTCCAGGAAGTCCGGAAAATTGAGGCCTGGTTTAACATAAGGTTGAATTGTATATAGCCAAGGGCGACTTAATTAAGGGGTCGGCAAGGTTGGTGGGGTAGCAAATTGTAGATAGCCCTGGGACGGCAAATCAACAAATCAACCTCACGTTCTTCAAGAATGCGTACATGTAATAACGCACGCTGGGTCCAGCCGGTCCTTGGGGGGTGATTTGTAAGTTTTCCACACAGATCGGTCCTGTGCCACCCGCATCCAAGGGACTCTCGCGACCTTCACCAGATCGTCGGTCCACCCGGTGGGAGGCCTGCCACGGCTGCGGCCTCCACTCAAGGAGGTCAGGCCCTCGACAGTCTCTCACCTGCGTCACTGGCCGTGAGGTCCACCAGCTCGATGTAGCACTCCTTGTTGTCGCCGCCCACCGCCAGCGACAGCGGCGCGTCCGGGCACGCGCTCGCGCACAGCGCCTGCCCCACGCGCCCCGCGCGCTCGCTCACCTGCACGGCCGGGGAGCTGCGACCACATCGACACCACAAAATAAAGACTGACACATAAAGTAGACTGACACATAAAGTAGACTGCCCACTAAGAGCTAAAAACGTGTCATGTACTCACGCATGCGCACAGACGGGGAAATACCTACGCCTTTTCGACCACATTAATCCTAGCCTATGACATAAGATTGTCGAACTGTCGAGGTCTGTGGTAGAGGCCGCGCGCTTATGTACTCATGCCGGGCAACAACCCTAGCATATGTCAACGAACTCTTCTAAATTCAAAATCAAGGCTGAGTCTACCTTCTGTGTCAGTCTTTATTTTGTGTCGACACGTTAGACCCTCAATGGAAGCTATCATCATCAGCAACCCACACTCGTCCACTGCTGGACATAGGTCTCCCCCAATGCACGCCACCGCTCCCGATTTTCAGCCACTCTCATCCAGCTCACTCCAGCCAGCCTTCGAATGTCGTCATTCCATCTTGTAGCAGGGCGTCCAACACTACGTTTACCGAGTCGCGGTCTCCACTCAAGGACTTTATGGCTTTAACGGTTGTCAGGACATAGGTCATAGGTCTCCCCTAATGCACGCCACCGCTCCCGATTTTCGGCCACTCTCATGCAGCCCAAACCAGCCGTAGCCGCAGTCGATATGCAGCTATCGCGTGTGAAATATCCGCTAGGTGGCGTACTTGAGAACTGACGGTCATTGGTTATTTTTGAAGTAAGATGTCAATATGTCACTACCAATGTTGTCGAACTTGGACCTCAGTTCTCGAGTGCGGCATCTAGCGGATTTTTTACAAGCGATAGACCGCATTGTCGTGCTATGTTACTTTTTTATGAGATAGGGGGCAGACGAACAGACGGATCACCTGATATGGTAAGCGATTACGAGGCGAGGGGTCGCAAATGCGCTGCCGGCCGACTAAGAAGGACGCTCGCTTTCGAAGGTTTGCAGTATTGTGGTTTTAATTTTATAACTAGCTATGCATTATACATACGTACGTAGAATGCTAAAACAAAAATCCTTCCTTTTTTTTGCTGTAGTCGGGGGAAAATAATTGCTGTTGACAAAATGCATTTTAATAATAAAAATGTGCAACAATCAAGATCAGTTTATCCGTTAGATAGCTAGGCCACAGGCACATACAAACACGTGCTCACACACATACACGCACATACTCATACAAGGACACACAAACGCACACATAGGTCATATTTTTAACTCAGACGCCAAAACGTCGGAGTCGGAATATTTTTACTCGGGATTAATTTACAATAAGGGTTTTTGCAAATGCAAAATCCGATAGATGGCGTTACGTTGACGTCAGGTCCACTTTGACAACATTGGTTGTTTCATAACATAATTTTATAATATTGAAGGGATACGTCAAAATGTAACCAATCCACTCGTTGTTGGACCTGACGTCAACGTAACGCCATCTATCGGATTTTGTATTTGCAAAACCCTCATTGCAACACAAAATCTTATAAAAAACATTGTTTTTTTCAAAATGTGTTCGCGTCGCACCGCACTGGCCATATTTCTTGACGGCGTTTTGGGGGACAGCTGTTGTAGCTCCAACCTCGCTACGGAGACGAGTCTACATGCTTTTAGTGGCGTCTGTATCTTGGGGGTTTATAACGATATGTTTCTTTGTTTTGTTTATGTTCAAAAACACGCAAACCTTTTGAATGTAGCTTTTATCTGCAATTAAATTTAAAAATGGGCTTTGTAATATTTCATGAATGGTTTTCACTAGTTAGAGAATCGACGCTATTAGTCCTTTTCTTTATTTTTTAATTCATCTTAATTTATATATCTTAGTATCGGATGTAATTGTTTAGCCCTGGGAACAATCTGGATTTGAGAAAAGTATACTAAATGAATGATACTTCTAGTTATCACTATGAGCTTAAAACTAATTATAATAATTACCGATTACTTGTAAGTAATCATGTTAAATGGATGCTCAATGAAGTTCAGTAAAAATAGATTTTTCAAAATGGCCGAAATCCAGGAAGTAGGGCTGTCCAATTTTGTAATATGTACTAAAGAAATAAATATAGTCAAATATACCCATTTAGAGGTAATTCTTACTTTTATAGTAGTTTATATGAATATGGCATTTTGCGTGATTTATTATTTAGTATACTAAATAAAGCTACTGATATAGAAACTTTATAACAATTTGCAATTAGATTTAAAATGAGATTATTTATGTACCTTGTACAGAAACACCAGTGAATAACTTATTTTGAAAATAAAGATTTGGTAAAATCGATACAGAAATCATGAAATTAGTATATTATAGATTTAAATTGGACTAAAATAATGCTCATCGGGATAATAAATAAGAAAGCACATTGTCTAGTTTTAATGCCTAAAATCCAATTTTAGAGCAGTAAAGTAGCGTTAACCAAGTTTTGTGTATGATAATTAAGATATATTTTATATTATATGAAATCAATTTATCATATTTTTTGTTATTCTATTAGGCTGTGAGATTTGTTTTTAAAAACAAGATTATGTCCTATCCCTTATATTGTTTAAAAATTGTATTCGAAAATGTAATGCTATATATTATACCACTGCCTTATAATAACATAGGGTGTGTTCATCAAATACAATACATGAACGAGACCTTATTGGTCTAAATATTTTCATAGACAAGTGTACGGTTTGCTTTTATTTCCACATGCTGCCAGTATGTCGAACAGTATTACGCGCTTTTAGTGTCATTTGTTGTCATGAAAATAAAATTGGTTTTTTAGTTATGAAATCTAGTTTATCTTCAATAAAACGGAACATGCAGGTCGTATCCGTCCGGAAACTTATCATATCTTATAGGTTCGGTACTTATCGAAAATATATCTGTCTTTTTATGATTAGGCCTCGCCCATGTGGGTGTTTTTTTTGTTGTTCGTTATAGACAGCTAGGGTGGAAAATAGTAAGTAGAGATGCGCAAATCATGTCCGGAGCTATAGACGACCCGTTTAGCGCAATGGTTTGAGCGCCGGTTGAGGAGACATAAGGGTCGCGGGTTCGATTCCCGCATCAGCACAAATGTTTGTTGATGAAACAGATATTTGTGTTGGGTCTGGGTGTTTGTTAGTTCCTTCGTTGTTTCTGGTTTCCATAGTACAAGGGAAAACCTTAGTTTGGGACCAGGACAATGTATGTGATGTTGTCTCAATTTCTATTTCATATTCTCACCTTGATATATCCCATGTTTTCAGTTTTCCATCTGTGCTGACGGTCACCATTAGTCCAGGAACTTGTTCACTCAATATTAAACCTGCAACCATAAAAATATAAATTCTTATTTCTTGTTAAATCAATCAAACCTATGATCGAAAACTCGCATACCTAAACTTTGACCTTAGAATAATAACTCTATAGAAACCTAATGTGTCCGCTCGCTTTAAGCTTAGTGGGAGGGTACCCTAATTGGCGAACGGTACCCACTCGCTCCTTAGTGTCAAATGTCACAGCGACCCGAACGTGTCTCCCGAAATAAAAATAATTATGACGGTTTGTGCAGTTAAATCGTGTCACAATAGAAATTAAAGAGAGAATAAGAATAATATTATCACTTTTCACAGGAAAGCTTTCAATATTTCATTGTATCTTGTAATTTTTTAATCCAAAATAGAAACGTTTATTTTCAATGTTCAGTGTTGCCCAATTGAGAAAAATATTTTCCCATTTTTCCTGACTTTTATCCAGCTAATTATTTTTAAAACAATTATTGCTAACATATTTTCTTAATGTAAGTACCTACGACATACAGTCGACTGAGGGGCATTTCTCGTGCACTCGACATTGAAGTCGAATTAGATAAGTATTTGTATTGACGATAAATTTCATAAACGAGAAGATGCCTCACCGGATGGTAACTGATCACTACTAAATAATTTGACGCAAAAGTCCGATTAGATCACATTATAATGTAGAATAGGTACCTGTGACTTCTTTCTCGTGAGCATTTATTGTCCATAGTGGTTCATCTTGCCTGCAATCTACGTATGCTACCTTCCCTTGGTTATTGCTCATCTGGAATTAAGACGAAAACCTGGTTACAGCATAGAACCTCAATGGCCTACACCCATATATTTATTTAATAAAATAAATTGCATTCAGTTATGTTACTGCTTCATATGAAATTTGACACTGCCATTTGTGGACCAACTGTGCCGTTCTACCCTCCTAAACATAACGCAATAAAATTTTATGAAGTGAAAAAAATTCAATGTTACTTATTGCTAAGTTTCTATTGCAGTTTATGTTATAAGCAGGCGGTGTTAGTGTCCACATTAGGGCAGCGTTACTGTCCACATTAGGGCAGCGTTACTGTCCACATTTGGGCAGCGTTAGTGTCCACATTAGGGCAGCGTTAGAGTCCACGTTTAGGCAGCGTTATGTCCACATTTGGGCAGCGTTAGTGTCCACGTTTGGGCAGCGTTAGTGTCCACATTAGGGCAGCGTTAGTGTCCACGTTTGGGCAGCGTTAGTGTCCACATTGAGGCAGCGTTAATGTCCACATTTGGGCAGCGTTAGTGTCCACGTTTGGGCAGCGTTAGTGTCCACATTAGGGCAGCGTTACTGTCCACATTTGGGTAGCGTCAGTGTCCACATAAGGCTGCCTGTCCATTTAAGCGGAGCGATGCGGCGGAGCGGAGAAACGGACAAATATTAGCCAATAGTATTACACAAAAATTCTACTGGCTAAAATAAATAAATACTATTGGCTAATATTTGTCCGTTTCTCCGCTCCGCCGCATCGCTCCGCTTAAATGGACAGGCAGCCTTAGGGCATCATTAGTGTCCACGTTTGGGCAGCGTTAGTGTCCACATTAGGGCAGCGTTAGTGTCCACATTAGGGCAGCGTTACTGTCCACATTTGGGCAGCGTTAGTGTCCACATTTGGGCAGCGTTAGTGTCCACATTAGGGCAGCGTTAGAGTCCACGTTTAGGCAGCGTTATGTCCACATTTGGGCAGCGTTAGTGTCCACATTTGGGCAGCGTTAGTGTCCACGTTTAGGCAGCGTTATGTCCACATTTGGGCAGTGGTGTCCACATTTAGGCAGCGTTATGTCCACATTTGGGCAGCGTTAGTGTCCACATTTGGGCAGCGTTAGTGTCCACGTTTAGGCAGCGTTATGTCCACATTTGGGCAGCGTTAGTGTCCACGTTTGGGCAGCGTTAGTGTCCACGTTTGGGCAGCGTTAGTGTCCACATTAGGGCAGCGTTACTGTCCACATTTGGGCAGCGTTAGTGTCCACATTTGGGCAGCGTTAGTGTCCACGTTTGGGCAGCGTTAGTGTCCACATTTAGGCAGCGTTATGTCCACATTTGGGCAGCGTTAGTGTCCACGTTTGGGCAGCGTTAGTGTCCACATTTAGGCAGCGTTATGTCCACATTTGGGCAGTGGTGTCCACATTTAGGCAGCGTTATGTCCACATTTAGGCAGCGTTATGTCCACATTTGGGCAGCGTTAGTGTCCACATTGAGGCAGCGTTAATATCCACGTTTGGGCAGCGTTAGTGTCCACGTTTGGGCAGCGTTAGTGTCCACGTTTGGGCAGCGTTAGTGTCCACGTTTGGGCAGCGTTAGTGTCCATATTAGGGCAACGTTAGTGTCCACGTGTCGGTATGTCTGGTACTCACCGCGAAGCAGAAGGGGTTCTGCCTGTCCCACACGGCGCGCTCTATCTCGGGCGGCAGCGACCATGAGCGCTGGGCGCTGGCGGCGCGGTAGTCATTAGGGCAGCGTTATTGTCCACATTTGGGCAGTGGTGTCCACATTTAGGCAGCTGTGGAAATGCGAAAGTAACTCTGTCTGTCTGTCTGTCTGTTACTCTTTCACGCCAAAACTACTGAACGGATTTGAATGAAATTTGGTATACAGATGGTCGAGACCCTGAGAAAGAACTTAGGCTACTTTTTATTGCGAAAGGAGGGCCTAAGGGGTGTGCGGAAAGTCGCGGGGAACAGCTAGTGTATAAATTAACATATCAGGCTAAGGGTGAGTCACTACACTGTCACTTTAAAAAAATCGACTCACGTAAAGTTTCTATTCCACGAGAGATCGAGTACGGCGTCTTTGTGGCCTACGCGTTTCGTTTTCTTCTTCTTGTTAGGTTTCTTGCCAAGCTTGAACGCTGGCTCTAAGCAGTTCTCGATGTCCAGGTCCCACACCTGGATCACGGGGTCCATGCCGCCGAGAGCACATAGGTTACCTGGAAACGGTTATTGTCTGTCATAGGATTTATTTTCTATAATATAGGAATTATTATTATTATTATTATTATTATTATTATTATTATTATTATTATTATTATTATTATTATTATTATTATTATTATTATTATTATTATTATTATTATTATTATTATTATTATTATTATTATTATTATTATTATTATTATTATTATTATTATTATTATTATTATTATTATTATTATTATTATTATTATTATTATTATTATTATTATTATTATTATTATTATTATTATTATTATTATTATTATTATTATTATTATTATTATTATTATTATTATTATTATTATTATTATTATTATTATTATTATTATTATTATTATTATTATTATTATTATTATTATTATTATTATTATTATTATTATTATTATTATTATTATTATTATTATTATTATTATTATTATTATTATTATTATTATTATTATTATTATTATTATTATTATTATTATTATTATTATTATTATTATTATTATTATTATTATTATTATTATTATTATTATTTATTTACCAGTAGGCCTAACAGGCAGGTAGGCAGCGTACCACGACAATATTTTATCGACTCTCGTTCGCGAGAGCGCATCCTTCTATCCCGCTCATCGCTCAGTCAGGTGAGCGAGAAGCAACTTGCGCCGACACATTACGAGGGTCGACAAATTATCCCGCGGCGCGCATGCTAGCCCGGCTCATAAATCCAATCATCGGTAAGTGCACACCACCGCCCATGGACATCATCTACACTGTAATAGAATGAGTGCGGATGCGTTGCCGGCCTTTTAAGAAGGTATAGGCTCGTTTCGTTTCGTAGGCGATAGTTATGTATAGGTTAGGAAGGTAAGATTGTGAATTATCATCTTCGGCGCAGTATGTTTTCTTCTTCCATTCGTCCCTGTCATTCGTCATCGTATCATCCAACCCCTTTTCAGCCATGTCATTCTTCACAAAATCAATCCATCCATTTTTCAGCCGTACAATTATGTAATTTACTTTTAAAATTTCTAAAATAATCTTTACCTGGCTGTGGATCCGAAGGGTCATGACTCAGCCACTCTATGCACAGTGGAAACCAAGGCAGGATTATGTCGTGATGGACATAAAATGATCCCTCTTCTTTGTTGAAAACTGAAATGTAATAAAAGTTTAAATTAACATCATTGGGTATGTCTGGTACTCACCGCGAAGCAGAAGGGGTTCTGCCTGTCCCACACGGCGCGCTCTATCTCCGGCGGCAGCGACCAAGCGCGCTGGGCGTTCGCGGCGTGGCAGTCAGTGTCCACGTTTAGGCAGCGTTATGTCCACATTTAGGCAGCGTTATGTCCACATTTAGGCAGCCTTACTGTCGACGTTTGGGCAGCGGTAGTGTCCACGAATGGTCCTCTACTACTGTAACTACTGGTAACTCACTGGGTAGACTCGGCCATTCAAGCGTTAGTGTCCACATTGAGGCAGCGTTATATCCACATTTGGGCAGCGTTAGCGTCCAAACATGGTACCAATCACCACTCACACACCACACACAGGTACAGGCACACGTGACATGCACTCACCGCGAAGCAGAAGGGGTTCTGCCTGTCCCACACGGCGCGCTCTATCTCCGGCGGCAGCGACCATGAGCGCTGGGCGCTAACGGCGCGGCAGTCATTAGGGCAGCGTTAGTGTCCACATTTAGGCAGCTGTGGTGTTCACGTGTCGGTATATCTGGTACACACCGCGAAGCAGAAGGGGTTCTGCCTGTCCCACACGGCGCGCTCTATCTCGGGCGGCAGCGCCCAGGCGCGCTGTGCGTTCGCGGCGCGGCAGTCCGTGACCACGTTTAGGCAGCGTTAATGTCCACGTTTAGGCAGCGTTATGTCCACATTTGGGCAGCGTTAGCGTCCAAACTCGGTACCATTCACCACACACAGGTACAGGCACACGTAACAGGTACTCACCGCGAAACAGAAGGGGTTCTGCCTGTCCCACACGGCGCGCTCTATCTCGGGCGGCAGCGACCAGGCGCGCTGTGCGTTCGCGGCGCGGCAGTCCGTGACGCGCGCGCGGCCGTCGCACGCGCCGCTAAGTAGCGTCTGCGCCTCTAGCGGGTGGAAGCACACCGACTGCACCTGCGGGGATACGGTATTATGACACCATGCCTTCAATGGGGGCTATCGCCGCTTAGGGGGCAAATCGGACAAAAGAACTCAGGCAGAAATTCCAAGATTTTTTAGCTGGTTAATGTTTAGACTTAGCCCCACCATAATATTTGTGTCAGCCTTCAGGGTTAGAGTGGCAGTCATTGAACACTTTGTCTGATCTTTTGTGCCTGTCAATCTCATATTTGGATCTCACGGCCGCTTACCATCAGGCGGAGTGAGGTCATCTTGATTGTCCTCAATATAAAAAAATGTGATGATATGACATACTCATCTCTGTGAAACAAAAAATATTGGTTAAATTAGGTTAGAACAGTGACCAGCTCAAAAATCTTAGAATTCCTGCCCGAGTTGTCCCCTAAATCGCTATCGCTGTGTGTAAAAGCCCCCATTGCTTGTGTAATGTAATGGAAAGTGTAATCTTACTTTATCTTCGAAATAATCGATCTTCGTGTGAGGCGCTCCTTGGTCCAGATCCCACAAGAGCACTGTGTTATCTGCTGACCCACTGGCTAACACGTGACTGTGAAAATAAACATTTTATATTATGCATACATTATACATATAATATATTTAATGCTAAGAAAGGATATTGGACGACCTCGATGTCGCACTTACTCTATTACGCGAAATTTACTGAACGGATTTGAATGAAATTTAGTATACAGAATGGTCTAGACCCTGAAAAAGAACATAGGTTACTTTTTATTGCGAAATGAGGGTTAAAAGGGCGAACGAAGAAGCTAGTATTATATAAATTAACTTATCAGGCTAAGGAAAGAAAGAAAAAAAGAAAGAAAATACATTTATTAATTTGGACACCACAACACATATTACATGCTACAGACAATCAGTCGAGTAAGGGTGAGTCATTACACTGTCACTTTAAAAAAAATCGACTCACGTAAAGTTCCTATTCCACGAGAGATCGAGTACGGCGTCTTTGTGGCCGACGCGTTTCGTTTTCTTCTTCTTGTTCGGTTTCTTGCCGAGCTTGAACGCTGGCTCTAGGCAGTTCTCGATGTCCAGGTCCCACACCTGGATCACGGGGTCCATGCCGCCGAGAGCGCATAGGTTACCTGGAAATGGTTACTGTCATAAGATTGTCTTTTATGATATAGGAAGACAAACGAGCAAGCGGGTCACCAGTAGGCCTAAAATGCGTACCGCGACAAATTTTTATCGGCTCTCGTTCGCGAGAGCGCATCCTTCTATCCCGCTCATCGCTCAGTCAGGTGAGCGAGAAGCAACTTGCGCCGACACAATACGAGTGTCGACAAATTATCTCGCGGCGCGCATGTTAGCCCGGCTTGATGGTAAGTGAACACCACCGCCCATAGACATCATCTACACTGTAATAGAATGAGTGCGGATGCGTTGCCGGCCTTTTAAGAAGGTATAGGCTCGTTTCGTTTCGTAGGCGATAGTTATGTATAGGTTAGGAAGGTAAGATTGTGAATTATCATCTTCGGCGCAGTATGTTTTTTTCTTCCATTCGTCCCTCTCATTCGTCATCGTATCATCCAACCCCTTTTCAGTCATGTCATTCTTCACAAAATCAATCCATCCATTTTTCAGCCATACAATTATGTAATTTACTTTTAAAATTTCTAAAAGAATCTTTACCTGGCTGTGGATCCGAAGGGTCATGACTCAGCCACTCTATGCACAGTGGAAACCAAGGCAGGATTATGTCGTGATGGACATAAAATGATCCCTCTTCTTTGTTGAAAACTGAAATGTAATAAAAGTTTAAATTAACATCATTGGGTTTCATTTCGTTATTTTAAATTAATTTATTCATCACGTGTACCCTATATATTCAAATGTACCCTAGACATCAGCAAATCTTAAATAGCTTCAAACCAAAAAAGACGAATCACTAGCGCGATACCATCAACGCCCAGTGCCATCTATTGGTAGACACTGGCACTACTGTTCCGAACGAAGGGGCCAGAAACTAGTATTTTAGGTTTGTCATTTTTATAAAATGGTACTTACTGTGAACTTCTAATATACTGGCATCACTTTCAACGTGACCTACTAAAAGAAGATTATCGTCTGCTTTGATTATATCATCTTCTTCATCACTGTCAGGTCCCTCAGTCTGTAAATATAACATTAAAATTATACAATGGAATATTAATATGGTGGTTAAAAGTTAATTAATGAGTTAAGAATAATGGCTCATTTCATGATAATATTACTTAAATATTATTAGTTAAAATCTCTATAGGTTTAAAATAGGGATAATAAAACATGTATTCTTTTGAATGTCTGTCTGTGTGTATACAGATGGGTGAGTAAGAAACATATTAATACAAAAATCTAAACAAAAACAAGGATCTCTGATTATGATGCTTACCCTGATCTGCACATTTTCACTTAAATCACCTAAGTTGGGTAAAGTTGCCACTGAACCAATGCCAACGGGATTACCTGTTCAAATAATCAAAACTATAAAACAAACACTTTTTTAAATGATCATTTCTTAGACATCTAAGGCTAATAAATATGTAAAAGACAAACTTGCCTGATAAGTTTGACGCCCAGTGATATGTTTTGGTAAAGTTTGGAATTTATAGGAAAATGAAGTCCAAAAGAGAAGAAATTGTCACTATTTTATAAAAAAAAAGGTTCACTAAATTTAATAATTATTTAAACAAAATATTGTTTCTGCAATAAAGTGCGCAGACAGCTTACTTGTATCGTCTTGATCATAGTTTTCAAAATCAAATTCATCATTGGGATTGGCTGGAGGGTCCGGAGGTGCATTAGCATTGTCTTCTCCCTCGTCATCACTTACATCATCACCTGCTTCTGTTAACCTGAGATTAGACAGATATGGATACAGAATAAATAAATAGAATAGTAATGAAGAAGTCACTTTTTATAATAAATGCCAATGAAAATGTAGAGTTGTTTTTTTATTAATTGTATTGTACAGCAGTGATTTATAAGTAAGTAAAGGTTTTGTTTACCTTAAATCATTAGCGGTTTGTTTGATAATATTCTCTAACTCTTTTTCTGTAAGTTCAATCTGAAAATAAGGTTATTGTCCAATTGTTTATCAAGGTAGAGATTTTAAGATTTAGAATTAATAATATTGAAAGAACACTTGCCTTTTCGGGTACTGCTTTTGCCACACCACGTCTCACAAAATGCATACATGAAACTAAACTAACTGTTGGCGTATTTTCCTCCATTTTATAAAGTTTTAATATTTTTTACAAATAATCTGAAAACATGTGTCTCGCACGCATGTGGTAGTGATTACTTGCTCAGTGGCATGTGCATAAGAACAAGACTTGCATCTGTCAAGTAACGCTAGGCTGATATTACTCAAATTAAAACTCTACCTTTATTTGAGCAAAATAAGAGCCACTTTTGTTTGTCTTTCTCTTATAATCTTCAAGCAATTATTGCGAAGAAGAAAAATAAAGATTTTTGGAAACAGGAACTGGTCCAATCATAGACAACTATAATCGTGACAGTTGTTTTTTTCACTAATGTGTTACCACCTTAAAAAAACAAATCAATAAGTTTTTATTTTCTGTTTGCTTAGGGCCCCACGTATTTTACAACAAAATTGAGTCTTAATAAAATATACCCACTATTGTATTAGGATCTAGGGAGGAAAGCATGCGTAACGAGGATGAAATAAAGTCAGAATTTCTTCACAACAACAATTTTCCAGAGACAATAAGCATAACTTTTTTGGGTCCTTATAGGGAACCATAGACTATCATCTTTTCTGGTTCGGCCTTTCGTTCTCATTCGCATTTTGCATAGTAGTTAGTTACTGAGATTTCGTATTGCAAAAGTTCTCCCATCGTTGTTCTGATTCACTTCAGAGAATTTCCAGGTAAATTAAACGTAATTTGGAAGGGTCCTTGAAAATTACTACACTTTGTGATGAGCCGTGTTAAAATTCCTTGGTAAGGTTCTGTGACATGTCAAAACCCCACTTTGTGACACTATAGAAATCTACCCTTGATATTGTTCCCCACCGTTTTGTAATACAGTTTTAAATAAGTTTCGATTTGTATATGTACGATTATTGTAATGTTAAATATTATCCAGTATGTAACTATGTAAAAATTCATATTTTAATGATTTCGGTGATTTTAGAACTTCCTTGTCTATTGCTACTTTGCTGTCATTTTTTGTCAAAATAATTTTGTTCGTTGACATAAATTTGGAAATAATTTGTAGATAGTTTTACGTTTAATTCAAAGTAATAATACAATTTAATGTATAATATAAATTTAATAACATCCGAGATGTTTTCCCGGAGTATAAAAGAAGATGTAAATAATACAGTTTTAAGTTACACACCGCTCATAAACTTAAGGTGAATCGATCGTTGTTTTTTACGTTTGTTTTAGATGAACTAAAAGTATTTAATTATTAATAATGGTCGTACGTATCTGACTAATCGTATGAATTATTATGCTCCTGGTTTATCTAAAAGGGCTATTGTGAGTGAGACTTACAGTTTTGTTTCTTTTTGTAGATGAACTGAACGTGAAGAAAGAGCGAATCAAAATTATAAGTCAAGCGGCTTATGTCGTTAATTCAACACATACAAGAAAACTGTGATAGACAGCAATACATACACAGTAAGTTAACACACATTATGATTCAAAAAGTAAATTTACATGCATGACAAGAATTTAAAAAAGTTGTTTATTGAAAAACATTACCTACTGTTTTGTATTATTATAATATTATACACAGGTAGATTTTGAATTGATTATTCTTTTGATGAGTCAGTTATTATTTATTATTATTTTATTTAAAACGAGTTACATAGAAATTATTGAAGTATTCTTATGAAATGACAGTGTAACATAAACCAGCTTTTGACTTTTTCTTTTGAACACAGATTTTAAAAAAGCAAAAATGCCTCAAGGTTGTTGCGTCCCTATGTGTAACAATGCCGGCTGTCACAGATTTCCCAAAGATCCAAACCGTAAAAAGATGTGGTTAAAAGCAATATGCAGGGATAGCTTGATCTCCCCTGACATGTCACGGGTGTGTAGAGATCACTTCCTCCCAGAGGATTATAAAGATGAAACCTCAGATGCTCGTAAGTG
The DNA here is from genome assembly GCA_014851415.1 of Cnaphalocrocis medinalis. Taxonomy (NCBI): domain Eukaryota; kingdom Metazoa; phylum Arthropoda; class Insecta; order Lepidoptera; family Crambidae; genus Cnaphalocrocis; species Cnaphalocrocis medinalis. The sequence continues at coordinate 3,819,973 of CM026276.1, read as the reverse complement.
GTGTACCCTTCAATTTGTAAAACTTAATTAAGCAATGTCAGGTGGGGTGTGGTGTATAACCGTGAATGCACTGTGGTGATGGAGAGTTTTAAGGTTTGCACTTGAATGCGCTGGTGCTGCATGTTTGTATGTTCGAAATACGTCTGTCTGCCATCACTTAAAAATATAATGTAAAGAATGGAATAGTAAAGTATCAGTCTATATACTGTTCCACTGCAGGGCAAGGCCTCCATCATAGAAATCATGTTATCACTACTATGATGGAATTATGCTTGAACTTGAAATCAAAGAATGGAATGTTACAATTGTAAATAACAGTTTTCTGGAATAATGTATGAGTCTCTTAAATGTGGCTTGATCTATAATAACAGGATGTAATCATAAGGAATATGATGAATTTTGGCAGCTGTCCTGCAAATCAAGTTATATTTTACTAACTGTAGTTTACAAGAGTGAATATTGACTTGGGTTTTGAAATTTTTGATGTTGATGAATTACATCTTCATAACTTCTTACAAGTACTTCGTATAAACGGGACTAAATGCGAGGAGATTTTATAAGTATATAGTGGCCCGCCCTCACTTCGCTTCGGGACCGTAATTCAGAAATGAACCAATAGATGGCGCTCTGTCCAATTACATCGCGCAAGCGTTTCGTGTTTTCTTTTTACCTATTAACTTGTTGTTGTCTAACTATAGAAGTTATCTCTTTATAAGTAGTATAGATTCTAGCACTTAAAGCTTGGCTTGCTGTTTAGTCTCGATTATATGAAGTACTTGAATAATGCAACGCGAAAGTTTAAAAACATACATATTTATAACTTCTTTTTTAGGCTCTCCATTTTTGAAAAAAAATGCAGTTCCAAGCAAGTTTCCTTGGACTGGAAATAGACTATTTGAAGAGAAGAAAGATGCGTGGAGAAAGGTCAAAGTACTTGGGAAGAAGAGAGGCAATTTAGTAAAAAGGAAGAAACATGAAAATGTAGAAGAAAAAGGTATAGTAATTATACATTATTAGGGTAACATGCCCTAAAGCTGGTACCCCACCAATTTATTGGCACTCTAAATTGTTCCTTAAAAATAAGGAAACTAACTACTTATTACATGATCATTGTTCTGACGAAAAAAATCTTTGCCATGTGGTCTTTCTAAATCGGCAACACTCATTTCATCATTTGCCTGCCCTATTCCCAGGTTATCTGGGGTCGGCGTAGTATGTTTCTCTCCTCACCTTGCCCTGCAGCCAACAGGGTGTGGGTTTGTAGATAGTTCTGCAGGAGCCCATGCCCGCGACGCCCGTATCGCAATCCAGCGATGCGGGCGCCGCCCGGTTAGGGCTTTGTCGGAGGGCAGTGGGAGCTGCTCTGGGGGCTTTAAGCCCCGGGCGTCGGAAAGAGGCCGTGCTGGCGTGCCTTGCTGTCCATGGGTGGGTCTGCGGTGATGAGGTTCGTCCTATTTCCCGCTTTCCCACCCCGAGCCTGGATTTGCCGGGAAAAGTCGCAGAGTGTTTAGTGGGTATGCCCTTGAACGGCTTCTGATTAGCAGAGGCCCAATCCAGGGGAGAGCCCCACACTACCTGGTCGTCTCCCAGCGGCCGGGTGTGCATAAGGCGGCATTCACTCAACGTGAACAAAAAAAAAAAAAGAGTATGTTTTCTTCTTCCATTCGTCCCTGTCATTTGTCAGCGTATCATCCACCCCCTTTTCAGTCATGTCATTCTTCACACAATCCATCCATCTCTTTTTTGGCCGTCCTCTGCTCCCTGTCCCATTTACATTCATACCCATCACTCTTTTGGTTACGTGTTCCTCCTCTCTTCTCATAACATGGCCAGTGATGGCCACACACTAAAGGTCAGTTATTAAAGAGTGTTCATCCGTAAGAACCACACTTAAGTCAAAATAGATGATTTCCGATGGACAATAAAACGATAATCTATACGATTTGTAGATAAGATATTGATGTCAAATTATTGAAGATTTCATAATCAATGGGCATGGCTAAAAAATATTTTCAAATGATCATTTAGTTTTCTCATTAGAACAGTTTTAATTCAATCCCTTTTTGAAACTCGCGGTCGAAGGTCTACGCAAATGCTCGATAATAGTAAAACTATAAACGACAAACTTATGACAATATTACTATTAAAAGAACAACAAAATTGTTTAGTGCAGAGCTTAAAAACAATAGTGATTACTGTTAGTTTTCATACAAGAAAAGTGTACTCAAAAGTATAATTGTTAGTAACTTTTCGAGTTATTAAACGTATTATAGTTTAGGATGAATTAAAAGGTATTTTTGATTTTTTTTGACCTTTCAATTATTAAATTGAAGAAATTTACGCTTTAAAACGTAGTATTTTTTTTGTTTTAATAACTTGTTTTTTTATTTTACTATGAATAATATTATAGTACTACTATATAATCGGCGCAGAATCGCACCAGCGCTCAGTGCCGGCCGAGGCCTTTCAGAGGTAGGACCTGTGTCGCTCCCGTCACCGCGTGCTACGTAAAATTTCATTTTAAATTGGAGATTTTTTGACGCGACTGAGACGGATTGATACTTTTTGTTATAATAATATTAATTTGTTTTAACAAAACAAAATTTTGGTGAGTACGTATTTTAAAGAAATGCAGTTCTAGTAACTTCAATAGATTAATACAGTGTTTTTCAACCTTTTTCATGATGCGACCCCCCTGGTATAAAAAAATATTTCGCGACCCCCGAGCGAGTTTGTTATGTTATATTGTTTGTTATATCCTTTTGTTAAAATTATCTTACAGTAAGAGTAATTTGAAAGTTAAGAGTCTTACTTGATAAATAAATATTAATTGTCTTTATTGTTTTTTTTTCTAAAGTACCCGACCTCTGGCGACCCCCCTACAGAAGCTTCGCGACCCCCCAGGGGGTCGCGACCCACAGGTTGAAAAACACTGGATTAATATATTATATTTTTTACATATTACTTTTTTTTAGATAAGGGCGCTATTCGGGGAAGAACAGATAAAGTTATGGTAATTTGGCCAAAGCTAATGAAGCTAAAAGGTAAGTTACCGCACTTGTAATTTTTCCTCCAAAACGTATGCCAAGTGATTTGCGGTCTACTAGACCTCCTGATTGGGGAATAGGGCTTTCGGATAATGGCTGGATGAAAAGTGAAATCTTCAAGTCCTACATTGAAAATGTTCTTCATCCACATTTAATAGCAAATGGCATACTACCACAGAGAAACAAAAAAAATTCTACGCGAAATAAATGAAACCTGAATGAAAAAAGTTACCTGATTTTCGACTGATTTATTATACCTAAGTGTTTTTATTTAATTATTTTAACAAAACTGAGTTACCCAGACGGTTTTGTCCCTAATTTAGTAGTTTAATAATAATTAAAAGTAAATGTTAATTTGTTTTATTGGAAATGGTTTTATTTAGTTGACATGATCGTTCTTCCCTTAATTTTTTAGAGTCAACGTGGGATATATCTATCTTTATTTATCATAAAATGAGTAGGCATGTAGTTGAGTATGTACTGATTGAGTCTTTTACAGTATCTATGCTTTTCAGTGGACTCTATAATACATACTGTCCCAATGCCAATAATAAGATAACATTTTATTCCTATTGATGCCACTGGTATGCCAGTAATTGGTTGAAATTGTGCCAAAATTAAGTTGAAAACAAAATGGGCAACAGGTGTATTTCGAAAAAAAAAAGTAAATGGAACTACCTAATTACAATAAACGCAGGAAAAGTATACTTTCTTATGAATTACATAATATTATTATATAGATTAATCTGAATACATAATCAACTATTTCTGAAGAAAAAGTTAACATTTTCGGAGTGGTTGTTTAAATCGTATAGCTTAAAGTGCCAATATTTGGGTGGGTTACCCTATACAAATACTTCGTATCAACGGGACTAAACGCGAGGAGATTTAATAAGTACGTAAAGCCACACATCAAAGTATACAAAACTGTCCAATTTCTTCAATTGACTCTCATCCTAATGTCAAACACATTAGGTTGAATATCAATTGAGGAAGTTTGACAGATTGTGGTAACCTGATGTGTGGTTGACTGTACATTCTAGCAATTATTGCTTGACGTTTGTTGTAACGCAGTCGAAACGTCCAGTTTATATGAAGTATTTGTTTAATGCAACGCAAAAGTCGATATACATAAGCTTTGGTGATTATTTGGTAAATATTTATATGTTTTTGTTTCAGTCAATATGGAAGAAAATTTAGTAAACAATGAACCCATTAAAACAGAAGCACTCAACCAATCAGAGGGCACTACTGACCAATCATTACTACACACAACTACACAAATTACCACAGATGAAATAAAAAAAGTTGACCCATTAGAAAACAATTTGAATTTGAACAGTAATGAAGTTACGGAATGCCGCGCGTGCCTCCAAAGTCTGAAGGCGGAGAGAATGTATGGTCTATTTCAATCTTGGAACCCCAATCTGCAGGGCCTAGGAAATACAATAGCTGATGATTTAACCAATTTATCTAATATACAGGTTAGTTTTAACCTTTATCTATATCTATACTATTTGAAACATGGGTAGTTCTTACTATGTAGGCGCGCACTAAGAAGGGGTTTTGCGAAATTCACGGTGAAAGTGGGGGTTTACGTTAGTATGAAAGTCTCTCAATTTAGATGTTAGAGATTTGAAAATTTGGATTACGGTTAATGATCAAATATAAAAATTGACCGGTTTCAGTTTTTTTTAAATTCAGTCTTTAAAGGGGTGAAATGGGGGTTAAAAGGATGTATGGAAGATTTGTAATTTAATTATAAAGAGATACAAACCGATAAGGAGTAACACTAGCGCGTTGCAATCGAGACGCAGCGTCATCTATTGGTAGGCAGTGGAACCACTGACCCAAAACGAAGTGAAGCTCACCGCCAAGCTGATGGTAGAAATATGCAAATGGATTTGAAAAATTCAAAGAATTATCACATTCGAACCTCGCTCCCCCTTCTTTGGAAGGCGCGTTCTTTTCTGGAATATTCTTCCTATGAATTGTTCTTATAATATTTGGATTTATTATATTTATTTATTTACTAGTGGCCCGCCCTAACTTCGCTTCGGGACCGTAATTCAGAAATGAACCAATAGATGGCGCTGTGTCCATATAATAATTACAGTATACTGTGTATTCTTATTTTTATTTCGTCTTCATTTACAGTTATCGGAAAACGACGTACATTCCAAATTCATATGCCACTCATGCTGTTTGAAACTATCGAATGCTTGCCATTTTAAATTGCTGGTACAAGAAAACGACAGAATACTTAGGGCGAAAATTCAACAAGATTGTGACAAAGTCTGGCCAAAACCAATTCAGGTGGAAAAGAGTATAAATGGGTCTTACGAGAACAGCCTACCGTTCAATGTGGATATCAAACAAGAAGTACTGTCTGATGACGAGGCTTGTAATATGGAGGAAGGTTATACGGATGCTAATTTAATGGATATTAAAGTGGAGCCAGAGGAATTTGTGGATCCACCGCCTATTGTTGTTGGTAAGTGCCATTATCTTCGTATTTAGCTTTTTCCCGCGGCTTCGTTCGCGCCCAAACTTCCCTTAAATGTGTGGTTAGAAAGGGGAAAAAAGTAGCCTGGTTATCTAGGCTTAGGCTCCATCCTTTTTTTTTTATGTGATAGGTAGCAGGCGAGCAGGTGGATCACCTGATGGTAAGCAATTGCCGCCGCCCATGGACACTTGCAACACCTTCATTCAACTATCTCCACTTAAAAATCACGTCAATCCGTCGCTCCGTTTTGCCGTGAAAGGAAGACAAACATACAGATAGACACACTTTCTTATTTATAATATTAGTAAGGATTTCCTAGAACCGATTCGGCTATTATGAAATGCGGCAGATAATTAACATTAATTAGTTTTATTTTTATAGGAGTGACGTCGTTAAAAGAGTTTCCGACTGGAGAAATAGCTATGCAACTTTTAAATGGAGAAACAAAGACTGACAATGAGGTAGGTAATTTTGAACTATATAGGGTATATACATATTGATGGCTTATTGCAAGAATCCCTTAACTTAATTAATTTCTATTTTAGTTTAAGGTTTTGACTTTTGATTATTAGAAAGTAAACAAATGTAACTTAATTAAGTTTCATCCTACTACTATTATAAAGGCGAAAGTTTGTATGTATGGATGTATGGATGTTTGTTACTCTTTCACGTAAAAACTACTGAATGGATTTGAATGAAACTTTACCACAATATAGCTTATACATCAGAACAACTCATAGGCTACAATTTTTGAGGTATCTACGAACCTGAAGTCCACGCGAACGAAGTCGCGGGCAAAAGCTAGTTATAATAGAGATTTGTATTACGGTATTTTAAACTTTGAATGCTCACAAAACCAGCTAGACGTTATAATTTTAACTGAAAATGTTGGCCATTGGTTCTTATTTACCAATATTTTAATAAAGTATCAATATTTTTTACTATTTCGAGATTAGTGAAATATCCAAATATATTTTCTTTTAGGTCTTTAAAAAAATTACCATACAAAATGTAGGCTAATAAGTGTTATTATTTTTATCAGTTCCTGCTGCAGGCTGTGAAAGAGGAGCCGGTGAGCGACAGTGAGGAGACGGACCTGTCCCTGGAGTGCCTGCTCTGCACCAGGCCCTTCCACAGTGTGACCGGTCTTAAGGTCTGTTGTCTAAGTAAATTTTAAAGAGTATTAAGAGTGGTGATTCTTAAGTTGAATAATGCGCTTGACGTTTCACATGTTATTAAACATAATGAAAGGCTTTTTTATTTGATAAGTATTAATGTCATATTTCCAGGCGCACGTCATAGCACAGCACTCGTACCAGACGGTGGGGAGGAAGATGGGTGACCGGACGAACGACAAGCACGTCTGCGCGACGTGTCGGAGAAGTAAGTCGGAATTTTATTCTATTTTATAAGTAGCAGAAGAGACATATGGAGTGGAAAGGTCCTTGAGTAGAGGCCGCGTGCAGGAGGCCGCAGCCGTGGCAGGCATCCCGCCAGGTGGACCTACGATCTAGTGAACGTCGCGGGAGTCCATTGGCTGCGGGTGGCACAGGACCGATCTGTGTGGAGAACTTTAGGGTAGGCATATATCCAGCAGTGGACGTCTATTGGATGAAATGATGATAATAGAGATATCTATGTTTTTAAGGTAAAGACACTGTTAAATGTTAGTTCTTTGATCCTGGAACCCTATATGGGTTCAGGATCGTTTACACGAATAAAGTCCCTTTAGCTAATAAAAATGACTACTAATTAGAATAAATCATCCGTATCTACATAGAATATTGAAGCAAAAAAATTTTGCGTTTTTAAAATCATCTTTGATATCTTCTCTAGACCCCCCCGCCTCTCTTGTGTTATTTGTAATGTTTATCTCCAGGCCCCCCGACCCTTCTCCCTTATGTCCTCACGTGATTAATGACCGGCAACCTTCCCCAGCGTTCACCACGTCCACGGACCTGATGGTGCACAAGACGTGCCACAACAAGCACGTGTGCTATGTACCTGTTTCGGGTGTGAAAATAATTACAGTATACTGTGTATTCTTATTTTTATTCGTCTTCATTTACAGTTATCGGAAAAACGACGTACATTCCAAATTCATATGCCACTCATGCTGTTGAAACTATCGAATGCTTGCCATTTTAAATTGCTGGTACAAGAAAACGACAGAATACTTAGGGCGAAAATTCAACAAGATTGTGACAAAGTCTGGCCAAACCAATTCAGTGGAAAAGAGTATAAATGGGTCTTACGAGAACAGCCTACCGTTCAATGTGGATATCAAACAAGAAGTACTGTCTGATGACGAGGCTTGTAATATGGAGGAAGGTTATACGGATGCTAATTTAATGGATATTAAAGTGGAGCCAGAGGAATTTGTGGATCCACCGCCTATTGTTGTTGGTAAGTGCCATTATCTTCGTATTTAGCTTTTTCCCGCGGCTTCGTTCGCGCCCAAACTTCCCTTAAATGTGTGGTTAGAAAGGGGAAAAAGTAGCCTGGTTATCTAGGCTTAGGCTCCATCCTTTTTTTTTTATGTGATAGGTAGCAGGCGAGCAGGTGGATCACCTGATGGTAAGCAATTGCCGCCGCCCATGGACACTTGCAACACCTTCATTCAACTATCTCCACTTAAAAATCACGTCAATCCGTCGCTCCGTTTTGCCGTGAAAGGAAGACAAACATACAGACAGACACACTTTCTTATTTATAATATTAGTAAGGATTTCCTAGAACCGATTCGGCTATTATGAAATGCGGCAGATAATTAACATTAATTAGTTTATTTTTATAGGAGTGACGTCGTTAAAAGAGTTTCCGACTGGAGAAATAGCTATGCAACTTTTAAATGGAGAAACAAAGACTGACAATGAGGTAGGTAATTTTGAACTATATAGGGTATATACATATTGATGGCTTATTGCAAGAATCCCTTAACTTAATTAATTTCTATTTTAGTTTAAGGTTTTGACTTTTGATTATTAGAAAGTAAACAAATGTAACTTAATTAAGTTTCATCCTACTACTATTATAAAGGCGAAAGTTTGTATGTATGGATGTATGGATGTTTGTTACTCTTTCACGTAAAAACTACTGAATGGATTTGAATGAAACTTTACCACAATATAGCTTATACATCAGAACAACTCATAGGCTACAATTTTTGAGGTATCTACGAACCTGAAGTCCACGCGAACGAAGTCGCGGGCAAAAGCTAGTTATAATAGAGATTTGTATTACGGTATTTTAAACTTTGAATGCTCACAAAACCAGCTAGACGTTATAATTTTAACTGAAATGTTGGCCATTGGTTCTTATTTACCAATATTTTAATAAAGTATCAATATTTTTTACTATTTCGAGATTAGTGAAATATCCAAATATATTTTCTTTTAGGTCTTTAAAAAAATTACCATACAAAATGTAGGCTAATAAGTGTTATTATTTTTATCAGTTCCTGCTGCAGGCTGTGAAAGAGGAGCCGGTGAGCGACAGTGAGGAGACGGACCTGTCCCTGGAGTGCCTGCTCTGCACCAGGCCCTTCCACAGTGTGACCGGTCTTAAGGTCTGTTGTCTAAGTAAATTTTAAAGAGTATTAAGAGTGGTGATTCTTAAGTTGAATAATGCGCTTGACGTTTCACATGTTATTAAACATAATGAAAGGCTTTTTTATTTGATAAGTATTAATGTCATATTTCCAGGCGCACGTCATAGCACAGCACTCGTACCAGACGGTGGGGAGGAAGATGGGTGACCGGACGAACGACAAGCACGTCTGCGCGACGTGTCGGAGAAGTAAGTCTGAATTTTATTCTATTTTATAAGTAGCAGAAGAGACATATGGGGTGGAAAGGTCCTTGAGTAGAGGCCGCGTGTAGGAGGCCGCAGCCGTGGCAGGCCTCTCACCAGGTGGGCCGACGTTCTAGTGAAGGTCGCGGGAGTCCCTTGGATGCGGGTGGCACAGGAACGATCTGTGTGGAGAACTTTGGGGTAGGCCTATGTCCAGCAGTGGACGTCCATTGGCTGAAATGATGATAATAGAGATATCTATGTTTTTAAGGTAAAGACACTGTTAAATGTTAGTTCTTTGATCCAGGAGCCCTATATGGGTTCAGGATCGTTTACACGAATAAAGTCTCTTTAGATATTAAAAATGACTACTAATTAGCATAAATCATCCGTATCTAGAATATTGAAGCAAAAAAATTTTGCGTTTTTAAAATCATCTTTGATATCTCCTCTAGACCCCCCCGCCTCTCTTGTGTTTTTTGTAAAAATGTTTGTAATGTTTATCTCCGGGCCCCCCGACTCTCCCCTTCCCTCTGATGTCCTCACGTGATTAATGGACGGCCACCTTCCTCAGCGTTCACCACGTCCACGGACCTGATGGTGCACGAGACGTGCCACAACAAGCATGTGTGCTATGCACCTATTTCGAGTGTGAAAATAAAAACTATCTCAATTATCTCCTCTATCCTCTGATATTTAAACATGTGGAGTAAACTGACAGATGCAAACGACAAGTTTCTATATATTTTGACATTTTGCATCTGTCAAATTGAGTGTGGGGATGACACATTGACATTTGTCAGTTAACTCCACATGATTAAAAATCAGAGTATAGACCCCAATCTCGGTTTATTTGTAAATTTTATCTCCGACCCTTCCCCCTAATGGCCTCACGTGATTAATGCACGGCCATCTTCCCCAGCGTTCACCACGTCCACGGACCTGATGGTGCACGAGACGTGCCACAACAAGCACGTGTGCTATGTACCTGTTTCGGGTGTGAAAATAAAAACTATCTCAGATATCTCTAGACCCCCCCTCGTGTTATTTGTAAATTTTACCACCGACCGCGACCCCTACACCCCCCTCTCGTGTAAATTTTGAAAATTTTACCACCGACTCTTCCCCCTCATGGCCTCACGTACGACGGCAAACGGCAACCTCCACCGCAACGGACGGCAACGGAGGTGTCCATGGGCGGCGGCAATTGCTTACCATCAGGTGATCCGCCTGCTCGTCTGCTACCTATCACATAAAAAAAAACTTTTCCCAGCGTTCACCACGTCCACGGACCTGATGGTGCACGAGACGGTCCACAACAAGCACGTGTGCTACGGCTGCAGCGCCAAGTTCGACTCGTTCGCGAGCCTCAGCGCGCACGGCAAGCGCTGCAAGGCGCTCGCCAGCGCCGACCTCAGGAAGCCGAAGACGCTCGATGACGTTTTACGGTGAGCGTTCACTCAGCATCACTGATCATCCGATCGTAAGGATCGATAATCCCATGGTAAATCCGGCAACTTTACTCTAAACTGGAATTCGAGACCAAAAAATCTACGACAGATACGTCACTGTCAAATCTGTTAAAGTGACTTATGTTATTCTCAAGTGACGTTTTACTCTTTTGGCATTATTTTTCTTATTATGCAGACTAAAATGTCAAGTTTCCATACATTGTTAAAATGTTATGGGTAGATACCAAATGTTATTAACACCTGAAGTGTTACAAGCGCAATACCATCTTTGAAAACTAAAAGTGCGGATGGTTAAGTTTTTATTAAAGTGTCTTATATTTACGTGAAAAAAAGTAAATAAAATTATTTTTTTAAATTATAGAATCAAAATTACCAATAAATAAATTACATCAGCGAGTGTTTTTAGAAAAAAGGGATATACTATGGTACGATCATTTTATTGCATTAGCAACATTGTAGTAGATTTTTTGGTCTCGAATTCCAGGTTTGGGTATAAAGTAGTAATATTAATTTTGAATCAGTCATTTTTTTAATTTTATACTCACTAGTGTCAAATAAATTAGAAAAAAACTACACCTGGATTTATCTAAAAATGGCTGACCTGACATATCTTATTGCAGAACACAAATAGAAGACGGTCTAAAGAGAGAAATAAATGAAGTCACAACATTAGTCAAAGAAGAGTCCAAAATGTACTCCTGCCCACTGTGCAATGAAATATTCACAGACTCTTATTACGTGAAGATACATCTAGAAATACACCATTCAAATGAATGTACGAATAATACGAGTGTAGAAGAAAATTCGGCTCCGATGGAAATAGAGATGTTAGAAAGTATATTTAATGAAGAAACGTAATGGAATATGAATTAAACTTGGGTTGTGTTTCGGTCTTTTGACCCTTTCGAATGGAAGTAAGTGCTACTTACTACTAACACTGCAACTGTTTAGTAAATCGGTGAGAACTTGTGATGACGATGAAAATGATGACTATATTTTTAACATCATTTGGAACAAGTGTTCCAAGCCTTTTAAAAACTGAAATTACTATTGTTGCATCAAATTTGGATGAGATCGTAATACATTTTATTTGTATGTATATCAAACGTAACACTTATAAAAGTGCTTACATAATTGCTTGATCATGTAGCACAATAGTAAATTTTATTAGCATTTTATGGCAACACTGTGTAAATAGTTTTAAGTCCGCAATATGGCGGGATCCCATTTTCTGGTCAAGTATCCATAGTGAAGTGAGTGAGTGATATTCGTCGTTGTGTTCAAATTCATTTATACTCATGATTATTGTAAATGCCACATGTAAATATTTTAAACTAGTAGCTTGTAATGAATTATTGTGATCTTTATAATAAATATGTTATGAAGTTGCTTTATGCATAAGAGATTTTTATTTATGGATCAGTTTTGAATTTGAATATTAAATGGAACCCATATTTTCAGTGAATAATATTGAGTTAAATCATACAGGGTTATCATATAAGTAAAACACTAGATAAAATCATACATTTATTATAATAACATATTTGCAATATCCAACACGCCACAATTTCTAAATTTTGTGCTAACACTTACAATGTAACTACGTTTCAGAAATAACAAACAGGTTTGAATCAAAAATTAAATGTCGGATTAAGGAATACTTCATAACAATGTAACACCTGTGTTAAAACAAAATAATACTATAAACATGTGGGTAATCGATTTTATGTTCAAGAAATTTTATGAAAATATACATTTGGTCTATATACATAATTCTCCCTTTCACAGCCATTCCAGTCGCCTTCAATCACATAAATATAATTATTTAAATGCGCCTTGCACATAATATCGGTAGTTTATATTGGAAATATTATTAGGAGATCAAATATATTATCTGTGAATAAAATTGGCGAAGTAAACTTCGTAAATTACACTAAGTTGCTATACTTTTTAGTACATTGAACCGAAAAAAATAAATGATTATCATCCCCAGAGATAAGGCATGGTACAAGCACACGAACGTATCTTTAGCGGTCGGCGTGAGTAGTGGGAGAGATTGCACACTTGAAACATAGCTCACATAATACTAAAATTAATTTCTGCTAAAGATACGTGCCGTCGTTGTTACTACTCCAGCTGATTTGGTTCAACTCTACTACGTCATGATGTCGGTAGGGCACACTAAACTCGTATTTATGTAATAATACTTTCTTTACAGTACATTATTTATTTGTGCCTAAACCTGCATCTAATGCTTATTTCTGTTAAGAAATAACTGTCTTTGAGATGTGATGAAACTGATTAAATCAAGTTTCAAGAATGAATGTTACAGAACTTACACACGCAAAATTAATAAGAAAAAACAATAAAGAATTTAATCAGTGTGGTGGCTACTGAAGTCAAAATAGTTTTAAGTGATTGTCCTAGTTAGTCAATAAGCATAGTATCGATATCTCCATAGACTATGAGGTGAGTGTCAATATAACACTTCGCACATATAAAGGTGGTCATTCACGGTCATGCCATCGCGCCAAATGGCGCTATATACATCCAAAATTTGATCGTGAGTGTCAAAACTCATGGGCGTGACGTAAAACTCTGGATTTCCAATCGTTCCATAATCCACTGCGTCGCGCCATTTGGCATCACGCTGGACGGCTCGTGAGTGGGGGATTTACGCGCCAAGCCATCACGCCGCGCTTACCGTGAATGTGCAAACCGACATCCGTTCTGCGTTTATTCCGCCGTGAGACGTCAAGCGCGACAGCCGCATCGTTTTGATTAGAGGCCGAGGTTTCATGTAGGTATTCGAAATGGCATCAGGGCGCGAATCGTTAATTGAGTTTATAGAACAATATAGGGAACTCGAATGCTTGTGGAAGGTAACCGACAAAGATTACAAAAATAAAACAAAAAGATTAAATGCTACAGAGAAACTATTACAATTATTAAAAAAAACAGATGCCAGCGCAAACATGGACACTGTCACAAAAAAAATTAATTCCTTAAGAAGTTCATTCAACAAGGAGCATAATATATTATGTGATGACAAACAATCGCCGTATAAAGTAAAAGTTCTTCTTCGGAATCCGAACTCATTGGAACGTCTGTACAAAACCACGTCAACACAAAACTGACAGCCAGTTTGGAGTGACCGTGAGTGTGGTACGTAAATGGCGTCAATCCAATTGGCTTAAATCATTTGGAATGGCTCCAAACGGACTGATCGTGAATGACCACCTTAAGAAACAAGAATATTGTTGTAAAACCACCACACTATAAACAATCTGTAAAATACATAAATCAATGGATTGCAGTGACTAAGGCTCGTATTTATAAATCGCTCTCAAAATCGATCTCAAGAGCGATCTCAGCTGATACGCTCTCAACGTGTGATGGCGCTCTCAAGATCGTTACTAATTAATAAATCATCATCGAGGGCGTATCACCTGATACCGATCTCAAGAGCGCGCTCTCAAGGTGGTCATTCACGGTCATGCCATCGCGCCAAATGGCGCTATATACATCCAAAATTTGATCGTGAGTGTCAAAACTCATGGGCGTGACGTAAAACTCTGGATTTCCAATCGTTCCATAATCCACTGCGTCGCGCCATTTGGCATCACGCTGGACGGCTCGTGAGTGGGGGATTTACGCGCCAAGCCATCACGCCGCGCTTACCGTGAATGTGCAAACCGACATCCGTTCTGCGTTTATTCCGCCGTGAGACGTCAAGCGCGACAGCCGCATCGTTTTGATTAGAGGCCGAGGTTTCATGTAGGTATTCGAAATGGCATCAGGGCGCGAATCGTTAATTGAGTTTATAGAACAATATAGGGAACTCGAATGCTTGTGGAAGGTAACCGACAAAGATTACAAAAATAAAACAAAAAGGTTAAATGCTACAGAGAAACTATTACAATTATTAAAAAAAAACAGATGCCAGCGCAAACATGGACACTGTCACAAAAAAAATTAATTCCTTAAGAAGTTCAGTGCGCTGCAGTGGCTTCAACGAAGCAGCTGCAGCATATGCTGAGTTTGGACCTTATTGACCAAAAAAAAAAAAAAAAGTTCATTCAACAAGGAGCATAATATATTATGTGATGACAAACAATCGCCGTATAAAGTAAAAGTTCTTCTTCGGAATCCGAACTCATTGGAACGTCTGTACAAAACCACGTCAACACAAAACTGACAGCCAGTTTGGAGTGACCGTGAGTGTGGTACGTAAATGGCGTCAATCCAATTGGCTTAAATCATTTGGAATGGCTCCAAACGGACTGATCGTGAATGGCCACCTTCAAGTTCTAATGTTTGCGAACGAACGATTGACCGAATGATGAAACGTTTCGTATGTGCACTGTCATAGAATGTTACGTTTTTTAAAACTATTCTGAAATTATAGGGGATGAAAATATGAAATATAAATGTTTCATTAAATCTTTTACATATAACTACTTATTTACGTTTTTAAAACAATAAACGTTCACATAAATAAAGAAATAATATATTTTTTAATTCTCTATACAGAAGAAACAAAACGCAAGCAGCGTTTATACTTTGTCTGTCATTTTCGTCAACACAACAAAAAAAAAAGGACGCCTACGTATGTGTGCGTGTAAAGTGTTTTTATTTATAGAGCTAATTAAATATGATGTCTTATTTTGCACCAACAAAGTATCGGTCTATTTATCTGACGAAAACACCCTCCGCGGGTCAAGGGAACAGAGATGTCGGGTTAATATTACATTGTCAATTTTGGCCTTAGTAATAAGATCCTTCATGATAATTCCCTCTACGTAGTATGGTAATGTTAATAAATCGGATATGCGCAATAATGTTATTGTAGTCATTTTGCTTACTTAAGTATTAGTGAGACAAACATTGCAGACATTAAATACATAATTTTGATGTCGGCTGATTTTATTCAAATTCATTGTACATTGTTTATTCAGTAAAAATAAGGGCAGATATAGCATTATAACCATTAAAAACTTTATAATATAATGGACAAGAGCTTTTTCTTTGCCTGAACTAGGATGGACCTGTGCGTCTGCTATAGATACTACCTAAGTACTAGAAATTATACAATTCGGAATCCTGGCAAAATCTAAACCTTTTTTGAAATTTCACGGGCTCCATTTCGAAAGGATTTATCATCCCCCTTACATATCTTTTTAGTATGCGATAGAAGTTAGGCCAAAACATAAGGTCATAATGTTCTAGCTCGTCGTAATAATTCATTTCAGTCAAAATATTTTCTTAAATCCATTTTGTTTCACAAAAACACACCACGAATCTCGATCTTAAGTCACGGTTTGACGACACTTGAGAAATGAAGTCTTGAGATGCATCTTGAGAGAGGTCTTAAGTGCCGAGATCCATTTATTAATACGCGTGCCTCTCAGTTGATACGCTAAACTCAAGACTTTACTTAAGTTCGGTCTATTAATTGGCACAGCGTCTCAAGATTGCTCTCAAGATCGATCTCAGAGTTAAGATCGATTTATAAATACGGGCCTTAACCTTTCACAACATCAAATTTCGAATGGAAATTCTACAACTGAACTAGTTTCTATTCAGCTCGTTGAGGATACGCAAGATGTAGAGGAACAAATTGAGGATATCCATGTAGAGGTTGATGGTGGCCAGGATGTACTCTTCGGGGGAGAGCTGGGTCATCATCTGCTGGGTGTCGAACACCAGGAACAGGCTGAAGAGAACCGCGCCAGTGAACGAGAGCGCGATCTCGAACACAGAGCTTTGGATGAACAGCTGGAGCAGACCGCCCACGATGAGGACGCAAAGGCCGGCAACGATTCTGCAAAAGTGAATAGGTCCATCAAATGCGCTGTAGGTCCAATCATCATCATATCAGCCCACATCCACACCACACACACACACACACACATAGTAGAAGATCCGAACTTAAGTCGACCTTCACCGGGCTGATAATTGAATGAAATATCCTTTATGACAAATTTTATATACTAGAAAATATATTAAAAATAGGTTTGCTAAAAAAATCCTGGACAGACTATTTTTAATTAATTTTTTAAAAATAATATTTAACTAAATTTTGCAACATTAAGATATAATAAGAAAATTTTCATTCTTACTTAAAGTATAAAACGTATAGAATGTGCCGCCATTGGGTTGTCTATAATTTACCTGGACAGAGTACTCGGTTGTCAGGTATAAACAGGTATGTCGATGGCAGGGGGTCTAATTTGAAGTTGGCAAATACTTTCGTTCGGTTGAGCTGAGAGTCAACCAAACGTAATTTGTTTTGCGATAACGAAATGTCTTTGAGATGGACACTCATTTACGATCGGAGACCATAGAGTTTTGAAATCAATTGAAAGTGCCGCCGAAAGATTATGTTATGGCGGCTACACACATTTGATCAATTGAAGCAATTGAATTTTATAAACAATGAAATTTTTAATAAATAAAAAATATTGGGCTGTTTATATAAATAGATTGTTGTTTAATGTGTTTGAAAGAAGGATTTTATGTAGTGAAAACATAAAATTTTGTCATAATTTTTAGAATTTAGTTTTTTTGGCTGTTTGGCGTTTGTTTTCTTTGCTCAACAAAGCTGTAAGTGTAAAGAGAAAGAAACGAAAAATGACAGCTTATCAATTTTATGAAAAATATTTTGTTTTCTTTGCAACTTAAAATTTATTTGGATTTTTAGATAAATTTGTTGAAAAGTACATAAAGGTGAAGATACTTAAGGATTGCAAAAATTCCTCGGTGGTTTGGAGATCTAGTACCTACGTAACCTACATGCTATGGAATGAGTTGGTTAACTGGTGCTTGTTGGATTGTTGTATCAAAAGGTATGTATTGTTTAAGTATTTTCCATCGTTCCGAGCATGTAAAGTTTTGTCTAATTTAGTTTCTACTCTTTTGGTACATAAAAGTAGATGTTACATGGTTATATTTTATGTTTTATTAATGTACTTACTTACTCTTTTAGGTCTGGGCCGACTAAAAATAAAAGGCGAAGAGGAAATTAATGTATCTGCCAGTATACAGTCCCAAACTGGAGCTTGTACACCGATGAAATCTACCTACCTACTATCTACTACTGCCTGATATTACCTATACTACAGCACACCTAAGCCGCAGGCAAAGAAAGTTATCTAAATTATTTGGTAGGTCAATATAATTTTTGATCCATTGTTATAGAGTATGTAGGTATAGGGATCTCTTTCTATACTTAGCGTATGAATCCCAGATGCATACAAAACTCTAGAACTCATGGTATGCTTAGAGAATGATTCCGGATTGTTTGATAATTACCATCGAGCAACTGCCATCTGACCTTTGCTGCCCTTAAATAGAGGTACCAGACAAACTGATCTATTGTTAAACATTTCAGATACTGTCCAATATGTGCTGGTATTCTCATTTATGTCCGATTCAAACCACAACTTCCCATTCTGATACACTGAGCTACCACTGCCCTATTATTACAGAGTAGAGTAGATATTATCATTATAATTTTATCAATAATACCATAATTTTCTTCCTTACAGATCTCTCTCTACCATCTGCGACAAACTGAACACAGGAAGATGTCACTACAAGCTATTGTATACAAGCAAAATTTATTACCCAGCTTAAGAAGACTTGTAAACTTTGTGCAATAAAGAGTATCTATTTATGTTATGTTTTTCATTTGAGCAGTAAGTTAGCTTCTTGTCTTGTGATGTTAGTGTTCATGCATTATGATATGCTATTGCTTTGAGAAATTTTTAATTACCTAATTATATTTTACAATATTTATAATTAAGTAATTGAAAATTCTTACTACTGATACTTTAGTAGGTATCAGCCTATATACTGTCCCACTGCAGGGCAAAGGGCTCTATCATAGAAATCAAGTCTACGCTACTATGATGGGATTGGGCTTAATCACCACACTTGCCTAATGCAGATTAGTGATCACAAACCCGTGCTATGCTTGACCTGGGAATCGAACCCGGGACCCGAAGATTATGGCCCGGTACTTAAACCACTAAACCAATGGGGTGTTTTAAATATAGGAATTCCAATACTAGGTACAAAAAAGCTGAGGTATCAGCCTCATCGGGCTTGGCAAAATAAAACAATTTAATTATTTAAAGATATTTTATTAGTAAGTTTAACAGTAACAAGTTAACGCAAGCTATAAGATCAATTATTCAAATTAATCTCAATCTCAAATTAGGTATATAGGTACATAATCTTTGTGTTCAGCATAGAATAGAAAAAAGTATTGACAATCACAATATGTTCATACAACAATTATTATTTTATTTATTTTCTATTGTAGTGACTGGTGACTGACCACTGGTGGTGTTAGGTGTGTCCCCATGGACCCCACGCCCGTGCGTGGGTGTAATCAATACATCTATCTGCCATAATGCCATCATCGCTCATAAAATCTGTAAACATAAATAAATACACATAAGCATCAACCAAAAAATGCACTACCGGAGATCTATTAATTAAATTTTTTAGTTCATTATTTACTCTTGGTACCTAAACAATTTCTTTCATTGGAATTTTGTGACTTTAACTATGAACATAATTTGGGTGGCTCATGATTTTCTATTCCATAACTTTCAAACAAACAACAAACAAAATACTTTTATTGCTGTGTGTTTACACTGTAGGTACCTACTTAGATGCATAGTAGTTGAGTCCTTTATGGATCTGTAAAATATTGTCTTTATTAAGGAATAGTTAGGTAAGTTACCTATAGAAGTAGGTAAGGTAGTACATACTTTGACCAGATGCATCCCACAACCACAACTAAGTACGGCACCATATCGTCACAATGGCAAAAGGAATCTCTCAAAAGTCTACCAGCCGTTTCACTGCAAAAAACAAAAAAAAATGACCATTTTCTTCTAGACACAAAAACTATTATTTATTTACCTATTTTTTCCTTTAAACTAACTTTACAGGTATTTGTTATGTACCTAATTTGCTAGTAAACTCTTATCGTAACTTTTATATGACTAGTTTAATATAATTTCTAATCTTCCGATGTACTTATGTATGAAATGTTCAACACTTCAACCGAAGTACGACACCTTTCGAGTTATCGTAAAATTTGACATAAAACCCCGAGACTTGAGCTGTCAAATTCAATTTTACGAATGTCATTTTAAGCTTTCAAATTAGGGTTTGAGACAAGTCCTGTCAAAACAACTTCCATCGGTCTCAAACGAAAGAATGGTCACTTCAAATTAGGAAATGGCATTCTCAATCGTTTGGTTGAGTCTCAAAGTGACTTCAAATTAGACCCCCAGTTACCTTCACTTGAAATGATAATAAAAAAAAAATTATACCAATGTAAGCGCTCTTTTAAGAATGAAAACTTTCTTATTATCTTAATGTTGCAAAATTTAGTTAGTTATTATTTAAAAAAAAAAATTTAAAATAGTCTGTCCAGGATTTTTTTAGCAAACCTATTTTTAATATATTTTCTAGTATATAAAATTTGTCATAAAGGATATTTCATTCGATTATCAGCCCGGTGAAGGTCGACTTAAGTTCGGATCTTAGACTAACATACACAGTACAGCATAGGCCTCTTCTCTATCACGTCACTCTATGGTCCCCAGCCAGCCTCATCCATTGTTTCCCCACTACCATTACAATATCGTCAGAGCAACGGTAGGTCGATAGGAAACTAGACCGAAACCGCCTCATAACGAAAAGGAATAGACCTGTCGAAAAGTAGGGTAACTCAGATTCGGTTATAACTTCCAGTTTCTTTTAGGCACTGGTGTTTTGGTATTGTATGGCATCGGCTAGCCCTATGGCGCATTTGGTAGTAACCCTGGGTCAAACATCAAAGTTTGTGGGTTCGATTTCCACCTGGGACAAACATTCCTGTGCTGAAGACTTACTGTTATTTTATTTCGTCATAATGATCGTGCGTGAATAAAATTTTCCATTCTGTAATTACTTATAGGAAAAATATATAATGTTTTTAAACTTTCGCGTTGCATTATACAAATACTTTACATAAACGGGACTAAACGCGACGAAATAAAATAAGTACATTCTAGCACTTACTGCTTGACGTTTCGGCTGCGTTACAACAGCCGTGGTCACAAGCGAACTGGAGGCGCACGGCGTCGTCTGCTACGCCCGGCTTGTGCATCTTCAGATACCCTCTCGTTTTCGATATTTGCACTGCCACTAAATAAACTGTCAGTGAAGTCACTCCGACTCCGCGTTTAGTCCTGTTTATGTGAAGTATTTGTAAAAATTATAATGTGTCAAGACTTACCCATAACCGATGAAAGAGAAATCGCGCTTGGTGTTGAGCGTGTAGAGAGTGAGCGAGAAGACAACGGTGAGCGTCAGCGCGAGCGCCTGCAGAACCACGAACGTGTCGCAGTACGAGACCACCACACCGATCGAGTATGCTTGAACTATGGTCTGAAATAAGGTTTTGTAGCTGAAAAGTGATATCTTATCCCATAAAATAATATCATCCGAAGTAAATATTGCACTTAAAAAATTTCAGGTGGGACTCGAACCCACACACACACGATAGTCTCATCAATATTGTCATATTGATGAGACTATCGTCAGCTCATGGCGAGTTAAGCACTTTCCCGACGAGCACGAAATTCGTCGGCTTAGTAAGGGGTTCGGCTAGTATAATTGGTAGTACAGCCACCCGGACTGTGGAAGGTTGTGGGTTCGAGTCCTACCTGAACCCCCGAGGATTTTTTTAAGAGCAATATTTACTTAAGAATAAATTGCAAAGAATTGCTATACCAAAAATAAAAAAAATATCATCCGAAGGCGATCGATCTTGACGATCAGTCACGCATGTAAGTAGGATTTAGAAATTATAATGCAGAAGTACGTGCGCACACGCAAGTGTTACTCTATTTCAATCTGTATAATCCATACTAATATTATAAATGGGAAAGTGTGTCTGTGTTTGTATTTCTTTCAAGGCAAAACGGAGCGTCGAATTTACGTGATTTTTTAAGTGGAGATAGTTGAAGGGATGGAGAGTGACATAGGTTACATTTCTAACCCTTTCTAACCCCCCATTTTAGGGATGTGGGGGGGGAGCGAAGCCGCGGGCAAAAGCTAGTGTGTTATAATAGTGAAGGAAAATAATGGTGCACTGCACTGTGGCTTACATTATAAGATATGGTAACCACATCGGTTCTGAATATGGGATCTCCGTTAGTACCTCAATCATCCGTTTGTCACGATTTCCTTGACGAATTACATTTTGTTAGTATCATACTACCAGTGAAACAATAATAAAGTAAGGAGGCACCAGACGATGTGTAGAAATTACTAATTTAACTATTTTAACATTTAAATTCCAAGGTCGAAAGTTTGCGATATCTCCATCTAAATAACTAATTTCTATTATAATAGAGTATTGAATAACTTACAAATGCTGCCAGCAGGTACAGGTTAGCGGGCGAGTCTCGTCTCTTGGCGATTAACGCGAACAGTGTTACCATGCTCAGGATGAAAGCTATGAACACCATCCAGTTACTGAAATGTAGAATTGAAAATGAGCTCAAATAAATACAAATCTATATTTTGCTAGACCTCATACTAGGCTAGGCCTGTCCTGTGAGGAACAGTTAACGATTTCCTAAATTAACATTATTCTTATAATTAATTACATTAATCTATTCATAAACTAAATTCGTCCCTTGTAGTTTTTGATCATACTTGTAATTGGTGTTGAAATTCTTTTTGATGGTTAGCAAATTGGTTGAAAAAGGAAGTTCATTGTTATTCTATTTGATAATAGTTAGTTTCCTATTTACATAAAAAATTCAATTTAGGCATAAATTCAACTCACAATTTCTCAATTTCAAGTAGTATAATGTAAAAAATTAAAACCAAGTATTTTTTATTCTTTGTATTTTTGTTAAGGCCTGATGTTGTTGCAACCTACCAAATGTTATTTATACCTAAAGTGTTACAAGCGCAATACCATCTTTGAAAACTAAAATTACGGATGGTTAAGTTTTTATTAAAGTGTCTTGTATTGAAATGAAAAAAAGTTAATAAAATACTTTTTTTTAATTATAGAATCACAATTACCAATAAATAAATTACTTACATCAGCGAGTGTTTTTAGAAAAAAGGGGCACTAATAGCACGATCATTTTATTGCAGTAGCAACATTGTAGTAGATTTTATGGTCTTGAATTGCAGTTTTGGGTATAATTGAGATTAGTAGTTTGACAGTACAGACACTTTGTTTTTTTAGGTATTATCAGTCAATGTCCGATTATCCCAATCGACCTTGGTCCCAATTAATTGAAATTGTAATTACATACCTACCACTGAAAACCAGCACTGCCTGGACTGTATCATTCTGAGGCAGCACAAGCTGAGCCACCTGCATTTGCTTGTTGTTTTGCATGTAACTTACCTGCTGCCTATCATGCGTCTAATATGTATTGTACTCTTATATTTAGTAAGCAAAGTACTACTTACTTTTCATGAATAAAGCCTTGAACTGGCTTCACAAGGAGGAATACACTGGCAATGGCAGTGGTGGCCAGCAACTGCACTGTCAACAAGCCGTACACTTTGCGCACGAAACCCAGGCGGATCTCTTTGTCAGCATTCATCACGTTATTCCGGTAAGCAAAGTCATTCTAAAAAGGAATAAAGGATTTTAGGATGAGATTTTTTTAAATGGAATTGATTGTTATTTAGGGTGTAACTAACATTAGTTAAATTTGTGTACCTTCATGTATAAGGTTGTAAAACCTAAAAGCCTTTTAAAAGGTATAAAACAATTGATTTTCCATTGTGTCTGCTGTCTGGGCCCCTACGACGATAATATACTTTTTTCATAATACTATGTTTACAGCACCATTTTCAAAAAAAGGTCTACATTTCATATATTTTTATAAGTAGTACCTCAGGTAGTCACTTTGAATCAACATTTATGGCTGTACAAGCCAATAAAACATTGAATAGTATAGTAATATTACTAAACTCTTAGGGGAATCCTATACATTGATATCATTGCAAGATAAACACATTTTAATCCTTATCATGAATAGACAGTGCAGATAATAAGCATTTCAACCGAGACTAAATTACAAGCACTAAATGCCATGACCTAATCTTTGAGAAGGAAAATTCACGGAAAACTAGATAAGCAGCCGTGTAACACGTTTTGTGGTAGGTATTGACTAACATTCGTCGTGATTTATTCGAAGTCTCTAAATAGAGCAATATAAAAAGGTATAATTAATATTTAAGAGTACAATATTATTTTATTAAAATAGACAACCCTCATATTGCCAGAAAAGGTACGAGTTACGCGATAGAAAAAGAACGCACTTCTAGGCATGGCTTTGAACGCTGGGCGGTCGGAATTTCAACATTATGTTATGGTAGCCTGAGTCTTTATCTCCATAAACGGAGTTTTGGAGTGGGTTTTCTGTACCTTGTACTATTATCTATTCTGTGGTATTGACTAACATTCGTCATGTACTTTTACTTTCACATAGGAATAATTTGCATCATATTGAGTCTTCATTTCTGAGTTATATACTTAGCTCAAATGAATATAAAAAGAATTAATAGCATTGAAGGTCACCGCGTGACAATCAACTGAAACGTTCACGTATTTACTTGTTTTGAATAATTATGTTGTTTTAACTCTTTATGCAATGAAGACAATACTAATTACCTCAATATTTTCCTTCCCTCCCAGCTCACAATCTTTCTGGGCGTACCACCCAAGCGGTATAGCAGCCATGCTTTTAGATTTTCAGTACTTTTAATCAACAAATAACGCGATTTATTAATAAAATAAATAAAGTTACGAAGGGGTTTCTCCCCATTTATGTATCTTATTTTTCGAATGACAATTTTTTCTGACATTGACAGTTAAGCTGAATTAATTTTTTGTGGTATTGACAGGCCTGTCCCACTCTGCGTGTAGGTATCGAACTTGCAAGTACATGCGGCGGCCCCTCTGGAGGGGCCAATCAGTAGGGCCTCACGAGCGAGCGGCTTCGCGCGCGCGTCTATTTTTTGTGGCTTAACTACGTATCGGTACGACAACGGACCGGAGCCCATACTCCCTCTCCCCCAAAACTGGTTGAAAGGTAGAATCTTGAATCACACCAAAATTCGACACAACAACTACTGGAGCAGTCTAGAGGAATGCAGACAGGTGAAACTAACTCTAACGCAACTGGACGCCCGTCTCTCTAGACAATTTTTGCAGCTAAATAAGTCAAGCCTACGTCTGGTGACTTGTGCTCTGATGGGGCATGGCAACTTTAACAAACATCTATTCAATCCAGGTGTTACAGACCCTCTATGCAGAGCATGCATGGAGAAGGACAAGACAGCCGCCCACATCCTGCTGGAGTGCAGAGGGGTGGCCAGCTGCCAGGCGCATTACCTGGGAAACCCAGGTAGTTTCCGGGAAATCTTCAGCAGCGCGAAGGCGCTGGCAGGGTTCCTAGAGGCGAAATGGGCACATTTGCAGCCTAATTGCGGAAAAGCCCGTACAGAAGAAGAAGAAGATACGACAACAGTGCGCTGTTTACAATTAATAAGAAAAAAATATTGCGCAGTGTTTGGCTGTAATAAAACATGTTGCTATCCAAATTTAACTTTTTTAAGTTCCCAAAAGGACGATGAGAGGTAAGTAAAATCTGTTTTTATATGATTATTGTTATACTTAAATTGACGTCAAAATAAATTTTTTTTTAGTTATATATAACTAGTTGAGTTACCGAAATTAATATTAACGTAACATGAAACATCATAGGTGAGAAATAAAATAGCCGATAGGTATACGATATTTAACTGAATTTCGATCTTTTTTACTTATATTTTTTGGTAGGTAGGTATATCTTACCAGCTGCATTTTACCTCAAAATCAATACTATTTATAACGAGGTAGCTTCTAGAGACAACGACAAGGCTTATAGGTAAACTCAAAACACGAAACATAAGCGCGATGTAATCGACGCCCGGCGCCACCTATTGGTTTAGTTTGAAACTACTGTACCGAAACAAAGTGAGGGCGGGCTACTATACATAATAATAATACAAGTCTCTCAACAATTAATACATTAGTACAAGTTATAGCCAGGTACTACCACCTACAAAAATAAGTAAAGGGCGAAAATCACTCAAGACCGAGTAGGTAATAATATCATGCTGGTTTTACTACTAAGTACTACTAAGCCCTACTTTGTGATTTATTCGAAGTCTCTAAATAGAGCCTATATAAAAAGGTATAATAAGTTGAAATTCTTCCCCAAATGACACTACTTATTTGCTTACATCGTCTGTGGGCCCTCCTTGTAAGAGTATTAAAAATCAAACACCCTCAGACGTACTGCCTTGACACGATTAAAAACTTGGACGTCTATAGGCGTTCTGCCGTATCATTGTTTGCTACCCAAACGCCTGTGGACGTAATGTCCACCAACGTGTTAATATTTTAGAGTACAACATTATTTTATTACAACCCTCATATTGCCAGAAAAGGTACGAGTTACGCGATAGAAAAAGAACGCACTTCTAGGCATGAATAATAATTGTAGGCATTGAACGCTGGGCGGTCGGAATTTCAACATTATGTTATGGTAGCCTGAGTCTTTATCTCCATAAACGGAATTTTGGAGTGGGTTTTCTGTACCTTGTACTATTATCTATTCTGTGGTATTGACTAACATTCGTCATGTACTTTTACTTTCACATAGGAATAATTTGCATCATATTGAGTCTTCATTTCTGAGTTATATTCTTAGCTCCAATGAATATAAAAAGAATCAATAGCATTGAAGGTCACCGCGTGACAATCAACTGAAACGTTCACGTATTTACTTGTTTTGAATAATTATGTTGTTATAACTCTTTATGCAATGAAGTCAATACTAATTACCTCAATATTTTCCTTTCCTCCCAGCTCACAATCTTCCTGGGCGTACATAAGCGGTATTGAAGCCATGTTTTTAGATTTTCAGCACTTTTAATCAACAAATAACGCGATTTATTAATAAAATAAATAAAGTTACGAAGGGGTTTCTCCCCGTTTACGTATCCTATTTTTCGAATGTCAAATTTTTCTGACATTGACAGCTAAGTTGAAATAATGTTGCCATATATTTACTTTCATTCTAAATAGTATATTTTCGATACGCGATATCACCTGTTATTTATGAACAAAATATTATGTTCGCTGTTAGTAATCACGGTTTTTTAATCGCCTTATTTACTTCTGAGGGCAGTATATTGATACTAAATAAGAAGATTGTATTCATCACTTGGAATACAAACATTTCCCCCCAAAGAACATGGGTAGTCATTCTCAAACTCGCCTTCCCATATAAAAGTGATTAGTAGTAGATTAGTTTTATTTAAAGTACGGACTATAAAGTGCCACGATACGATATGAGTGACCAGAGTGACTAATGCTCTGTTCTTTTCTTGCATACAAATCTACATCGTGCTATCTCTTCAGAGTTTTTTTTTTATGTGTTAGGTAGCAGACGAGCAGGCGGATCACCTGATGGTAAGCAATTGCCGCCGCTCATGGACACTTGCAACACCAGTGGAGTTACAAGTGCTGCTGCCAACCTTTTATCTCCCTTCCCCCCTGGGTGGGCCTCCGGTACCCTCGATGGTTAGGTGATCGAGTGATGGTTAGGTGGACACAGTTAACTTCATGAATTCGCTAGGTGTGTAAACTAAGTAGGTATGTGTTTAAGGATATTCGTTCACTTTACGATTTCTACCTACCTACTTAAGTCGATCACATCACCCACGATGGTATTGTTACGATTTTAAATCTGATGTGTTCGTTTTCATCAATTTTTTTAGGCAAGGCATTTCTTAAGGCATTTAGATAGATGTTTTATTCACAATCACGAGATGACGAGTCGGTAAATAAATATAAAAATGCATTAAGTTACAGTTATTAAATACCAACACTTCTACGTAAAAGTTCATAAAAAAACCCTTAATACCGTACATAGTAACAGAATGTCGAATTATGTTGCATTCGTTGGTAGCGCGAGTGATATGAAATAAATCGAATCACTCGGAGCGACGGCGCTTGTGCCGAACAAATCGGGTTTTGAGAAGAAATGTATTTAACTAGTAATGGAATTACGTCGGGGAATTCAGTTTAAAATGCGGATTTCAGTCTTCATTGAAGTTCTTTGATCTCTCTTTGTTGAAAAACATCCAATCTATACTCCTAGGCATCTAACAATAGCGATGACCGTTAGTTTGCGCATATGTAAAAAGAAGACTTTCTACTAAAATAATTGGTTTCCGCGCACTCAAGGTCATCGCTATTGTTTCATACCGCAGACTATACTTACCTTTTATACTTACCTTACGATAAGTCATCGAAGGTACTTCGTGCTGTGTACTAGCGTACCTTATTCTAGCGTGGGTACGATACGATTTATTTGAAAAGTTCGTGCTAGGCCCGTTTTCATCCAGTTGGGAGCCCCATTTGGATTTAGGCTCATGAGATATTGCCACTACCATCATGACTAACTCTGTGAGGTTTTGGTGCAAAACTACAAACAAGTGGAAACTTCCGTTACCGTGATGATGAGTGATAAATATCCCCCACCTGTACTCCTTAAGGGGTCAAAATTAGCATAAGAAATTGACGGCACTTTCACGACTGCGGATGGGAAAAAATATTTTCTAAAACTTGGTCATGTCACTGCTGAGTTACCGCGTTACTGGCCTTCAAAGTTCATAACAAAATTTAGTTGCTTTTAGTTTAAACGTTTTCATTCGATAAAAGGAACTGACTTGTATAAAGAAGTTTAATATATTTTAATACATACCTGCTTAAAATTCTGTCATAATGCGGAGTTAGGTTATAGGTTACCGAGTTTGGGAGAGTACCGGTCCAATCGGGGGTAAGGGGGTTGGCAGCGCGGATGTGACTCCAATAGATACAAATACAAATATTTTTATGGCGTTACGCGGTACAGCTATTTGAAATAAGCTGAACTGCGCTGACGAGATTTATTACCGGTCCTACATAATATCTATATGTATGTAGGTAGGTATATTATGTAAATTAATTAATACATTTAGTTCCATTGAGTAAGTACGTTTGTTTGTTTTAGATCCTATCCTACTGAGCTAAGTTCGAGTTTTGCATAATTTGAGAAATCCAGAAGCCTAGTGCACGAGGCACTCGGTATACATACCGAATGAGAGATTTCTATTCATTCGTTCTTAAAAATGTTTAATTTGATAATTTATAGCGAGTGCACGAAAATTGGGCTCCGGGGTGCACGACCCCCTCGTATTGAAAGAAAGAATGAAGAAATGTTTATTTGGAACCAAACATTAAAGTAACATAAACAATACAACAACCTTAACTTATTTAAATTAACTTATTGGAGGCGCGATCTTATCATCCGAGCTACCATTGCTCATTTAGGTACCTACGTTACCCATTTGGTAATTATACCTAATAGCACTTGCAACCCAAAACCGTTCGGAATCGCGGTAATGGCCGGCCGGTTTATTTGTTTCTGTAAGGTATAATAACGGCGGTTAAGCGTTGGCCATAAATCCGTTTAATTGGCCCGTGATATTCAGGTCAAAAGTTCCCCGGTAGAGATGTGAGAGAGAATCGATTGTTTAGAAGGAAATCGATTTTTTATTCGTTGACCTTTTAACAAACTAAAAAGTAGTAAAAACAGATTATAATACTGATTATTATCAGTTTTTTCTACATTCCAAAACTCAAACCGAATAGAACACGATCTTACCCCATTTATTACAAAACGGAGACTTTTTTTTTAATTTGATAGGTGGCACATGAGCAGACGGATCAACTACTAGGCGATTGCCACCCATAGACACCTGCAACATCAGCAGAGACACAAGTGCGCTGCCAGCCTTTAACCCCGTCACCCCTAATCGAACCTCCGGCACCCTCACTCGACGAAAGACTGCTCCGAGACGGTTTTCTGTGAGACCGTGGTATCACTTCGGTCGAGCCAGCCAATACCTACATGCCGAAGCGTGACCCTCCCGCGGTCATAAAATAAGAGACAATGGTAAAATGGATGTCACTAGATAAGATGACATCTATCCAACAAAAAATTTTTTTTTTAAATTCGTCTGTAATTGACGAAAATATCGGTGAACATACATAAAAAAAATATTATACATACCTTACGAGACGAATTGAGAACCTCATCCTTTTTTTTGAAGTCGGTTAAAAATTGGAAAGATTTATCGATTTTCATGGATTTTTCAAACCACAGTCACATCGCTATCCTTCCGCAGTTTAGGTCAAAAGTTTCTTGCTTTCGATTGTGGATGGCGTGGACTGCTTGTTTATGAGTTATTGGCTCAATTTAGCGTTTTTTTTCGTTTAAAAGTGCCTAGGTATGTAATTTTCCATTAAGTGAATTTAAGGTATAAGGCCCAAGCTACTTTTATCTACAAGTGAGGTTTTCTGGAAGCGTAAGCCTACGCTATTTATATCTAGCCCCCCCGAAAAGTTAAGATAAAAATGTAACAAGTTTTTAACTGGTTATATTAACTACTTAAGTACCTACGAGCTGTGTTTTTCTATTTAGCCTGTATCATCCCCAGCTTAGAAAATGTATCTAGGACTATGAATCTGCTAATTACTTAATAAAGGGTTTTGGTTCCTTTTATTTTCTTTAGGTAGAATATCAATTGAGGCAATTTGACTTGTTGCGGTAACCAGAAGCACTACTACCATGAGTTTGAAATACTATCCTCGCTATCGAAAACTATCGCTTTGTCTCTTTCATTATGATGCATTTGAAAGAGACAGAGCAATAGTTTACGTTATGTCAGTTTTCGATGTCAACTCATGGTAGCGCTACTGACTGTGGCTGGCTGGCCTGTACCCTATTTTCGATTACAATAATGCTAGTTCTTCATAGCTCATAAAAGACTTTGTCTCTCTGTCAGGCAAGGCAAGTCAAGCTACAATGAAGAGGTCGTAAAGCCCCGCCTTCTGCCAACTAGGCTTAGATACATCGCGGCGGCCTTGCGGTAGGCTCCCTTGCTAGCCTATTAACTTCCCTACCTATTACAATGTTTGAGACACACGTCCAATACTATGGACATAGTATTAAATGCGATGGTCTATCCAGATTGGTAATACCTTGGACTGTAAACCAGTGTTAGGGCTATCCGCCGTGACAAAACAGCTGAGTGGAATCCATTTTGGTGACACGTCACGTAAAATGTCACATTTGTTTTTTTTTAAATGTTGTATTTTTCTTTTGTTTTATGTGATTGTGTTAACCAAATAAAATTTTATTCTATTCTGTAAACTTCAGGATGCCCTTCACGTCGCCAAAGACAGACGCCTATGGAAGAATGTGGTCAAAGAATGATATTTGCAAAAGGGATCACAAATTCACATCTCTCTGTCATGAGGTTTAGAACGAAGAGGATCCGAAATGTGCAGGTTTCCTCACGTATTATCCCTCTCCGCCGAGAAATTGTCAGAAATCCATACTAATATTATAAATGCGAAAGTAACTCTGTCTGTCTGTCTGTCTGTCTGTTACTCTTTCACGCCAAAACTACGCTTTTATTTGTCTTGGGTCTGGGTGTTGTAGTTCCTTCGTTGTTTCTGGTTTCCATAGTACAAGGGAAAACCTTAGTTTGGGACCAGGACAATGTATGTGATGTTGTCTCAATTTATTTATTTATTATTTATTTTTATTTTAAAACTACTGAACGGATTTAAATGAAATTTGGTATGCAGATGGTCTAGACCCTGAGAAAGGACATAGGCTACTTTTTATTGCGAAAAAGGGGTTGTAAGGGGTTAAAGGTGGGGTAAAAAGTTACTTTTCCACGAGGACGATGTCGCGGGCGGCCGCTAGTATTCACAGATTTGAAAATCCGGAAGTTCATAACTGGCATTTGAATCTAAGAAAACCTTACAAAACTCACCTAATTCTCGCCTAAACATCGCAGGCTCATTCCCAACACCTCGATAAACTTGGGTAACACGCAATCGATTTCTGGACGGCCATTATTTCTACTGCTAGTAAAAGTTTACTGTCATCGGGAGCACTAAGAACGGTCGTAATTACCGCGTTTATGGGGAGTGTTTCCGCTGCATTAGCCTTAAGGGGGGGAAGGGGGGATGGAATCGGAAAGGTGATTGAAAAAGTGTACCTACCTATTGGATAACGGGCTGTGATAGGAACAGATATTTTTCAACCGACTTCAAAAGGGAAGGTTCTCAAGTCGACCCGTATGTTTTTTTTTGTATGTGTTTCTGGATTTCTCCGCCAATTGTAAATGGATTTTTAATTTTTTTTTTGTTTGGTAGGCCATCATTCAAAGGTGGTCCCATATAAATTTTATCAAAATTTACTCAATGATTTTTGAAAAAAATAACAAAAACCGAAAAATTGTTCAATGGTATTCATTGTGGCTGTAGTCTAGAAGTCTATTTTCTTTTTTTTTTCAAAAAATATTTGTAACCTGTGCTCTTAGATTTCTACGTCCATGTAGAATACCAGCGTTAAGGTGTATCTGACGCGTCGACACGTATGTGCCTATTGGGTGTGTACTTTTATCTTCTTTAGATTTTAATGTTATTTCTTTGTCTTAAAACTGAATAAATGTTTTTCTTTCTTTCTTTCTATCAAACGTTCTTCCAAGGAAAGGAGGGAGACAGGGAGACGATGAAGATTTTTTTTATTAAACTCGTTTTTCCCCCATTTTCTTCTCCTTTTTTCCCGTTTCGTCGGCTGTTCTGACTATTTACTGGTTGTTTCACTCATGTATTCTACTTCTGTGCAGTAAAGAAATTCATAGTGCCGCTCCACTGTCATCAAAAACTCGACACAACTTCATAGTGTACCCTACCTAAACCATGTAGGTATTTGTGGTATAGCGTTAGCGTATATTAATGATGTTTGTTCCCTCGTCATAGTCTGGGTATGTTTGCCATAGAGGTCACGGCCGTTCTTATGAGCCAATAGCGCGGTACTGCATTGGGATGTTTGTTTACTTATGGGTACGAGACGGTGCGTAGTAGGTTACGTGCTAGTTATGTTTTTTATACTATTTTTATACTAGAGGCGGCAAACGAGCAAGCGGGTCACCTGCTGGTAAGTAATCACCGCCGCCCATGAACATCTGCGAGATCAGAGAGGTCGCTGATGCGTTGCCGGCCTTTTAAGAAGGAGTACGCTCGTTTCTTGAAGGTCCCTAAGTCATAGCCGTCAGGAAATACTGCCGCAGCTAAACTATTCCACAAGACTGAGGTTCGCGGGAGAAAATTCCTCGAAAAACGCACAGTGCTAGATCGCCAACCATCAAGATGATGAGGATGGTATGACAGCCGCTTGCGTATGGTACATGTTTGGGGGAAAAGACTCGTTATTTTTTATGTTAGGATCTACCGATTGTGAGAGCTCCCTTCAAAGGATTTTAAGTTGGACTGTGCCCTGTGGCTATGGGCGTTAAAAATACTGCCAAGGTATTCCGCGTACGTGAGCATACCCACTACTAAGGAGTGGCTTGCTCAGTATCACGGCTCCGCAAGGGAAAATCCTACTGGGTGTCCTGGTAGGTCGTGCATCTGGAAGGGCTGCATTGCGCCAAACGATTTGGCTTAAAGTGGCGAGCGCGATTAGCGGTACGGTCCAGTTCCGGCTGTGGGGTATCCGACCGCGATTGCGCTGAGATGGACACCCCAGAGGTTTTGGTTAGGGTTAGAGTCCCACACACAACCTTGTCCCCCACATGTGGCAAGGTGAAGGCCATGATGGTTTCCCCTGGGAAAAAAAGTTAGTCAAAGGGTTAAGGTTGGCGGCAATCGCTTACCAAATGATCCGTCATCTCGTCTGCCACCTATCACATAAAATAAAATAGTATTTACTTCTTCATAAATGGACTGCTCAGGTTTTTAATGGTTCAGAGACGCGATCTAGGTTATCTGGAGTTACAAACGTCCATAGACTGCTGCTGTAATCGCTTTTTATCAGGCGAGTGACATGTTTGTTTGTCACCATTTTCTTCTGATACCGCTGGTATTGACGAGAGTTTTAGGTCTCGAATATGGATCCAGATACATAGGTACCTATTGGAGACTTTTAGCACAATAGTGCCAATCATTCATTCCCTGTAATGACACTAAAAGTGTTTGCATGACCCTTCAACCAAACCGTCAATTAAATAGATAATTAAGAAATGGAAAATTTCAAGAAACGACACTTAAAACATTCGCCTATGTATTAAAAAAACTTTATAAAAATATTTATTAAAAGTAAGAGGAAATTAAACCAATTTAGTTTAGGAATTTCTAACTTATTTATGTTCAAGAATTTTTATTTTTCTATTGCATGCTAAATTGGCCAGTTTTTCTAGTGCCTTTGTTCATTTAAAGTACTTTTTTCTAATTTACTGCGGTAATGGGATATTGTTACGGGGTTATAATTAACCCATATACTCACTTAATTTAACACTGCAAAAAATCCTATTATTTCATTGTCCTCAAACTAAAAGTGAAAAATGTAAAACCTTTTCTCTTGTGGGAAAAATGTGATGCTCATCAACTCTAATTAACTCATTGATCACAACAATGTCACAACTTCATTTAATTAAGAATTGCTTTACAAAGGAAATGGATGCATGAAATTAATCAAATTAATCAAATCTATTATAAAACTTTATACATAGCAGTCTTGTGGACCACCGTAAACCGTAAATTTGGTTCAACAAATTGGGCGGCAAGAAGCCGGTTCAAGTTATAAGATTTACGCGTTTATATCATATCATTCAATCAATCAACGCCGTCCACTACGTTGTCAAAGTGCTACCACGTGAAAATTTATCTTTACATAGTGAATATTGCATACTTCAGAATAGTATTGTATGACATTATTATACCAGCATACTTATCATAACTTTATGACATTGTTATACCAGCATACTTATCATAACATACGGTATATTTATCATAACTTTATTTTTTACTCTGTATATTTTGTCCGCTAGAGGGCGCCACATTAAATTTTGTGAAACCTCATATAGCCTATAACCAGCAGACAATTAAGACGCTATAATGATATGTCATTTGTCGCATTCTGATAAGTAGTTTAGAAGTTACGTGGAAATAGATGAACATACATACATACCTCTATGTGTACATACATACATAGCCTGTCAAAATTATAACCCTCCTTTTGCTTTGCCGTAGTCGGGTAAAAACTACCTACAATATCAAATTCGTGATAATCGTCATTCGATATATTTACTGAAGTAACACCGCGGATTTAGTTTGCTAGTTAAACCATTTTCGACTGCTACATACCCTGAGCTAACCATGGTACGCAACCCGCTGATGTCTTATGCCTTAAACCGCCATCTATAGGCTTCCGAGGCCGCCGTTCGAAGCCTATTGTCGCACGCTGCCTCTCGAGAAATTTAATTAGAATTCCCACGAAAATTTCCCCCATAAAGATGCTCCAGATAAAAGAGTTCGGGAGAATAGGCTGAGGGGTCTATCTTGAGACTTCGAAGTTAACTAGCCGAGATTTGGTGCGGTTGGTGCGTGGAGAGTCATGCACTCTCGATGGTGATTTTGTTGGCGGGTCTGTGCTGCTTCCCACAGCCAGTTGAATGTAGCTGTGACTCGCCGTTCCCGCTTTCCCTGTATGTAAGTAGGTACTGTCAGTATCTGCAAGCCAACGGAAATGTTCAAACTAATGGGTTATTGGGCTTGCCTGTTAAGTCTGTGGATGCCCTCTCCTCTCTCTGCCCTGCTGCCAGCAGGGTTTGGGTTTGGGAGGGAGCTTTTAGTCGCCCTTACCGGAGCGCTGGTAACACAGCAATAAAAACGCTTTCGGAGAGTGTAAGAAAAAAATGGCGTAAAAAGAGAAGATCCTTAAGCTTATAGTTAACCGAACACTTGAAATACTTGTGTGATGTATTCGAAATTCAACATATTTGTACAGTTTATAACGAATGCCTTAAGCCCTAGCAAAGTCGGGCTATAAGTGCGTAGACCTAGATATGACTGAAATTTTAAAAGTGGACTGTACCAAGCGGCCAACGGCGTACCAATAACATAAAGATCTATGGTGCAAAACTGACAACACACAGCATTCGTAAAATATACCACCCTCTATAAAACTTTAGTCTGTTATGAAATATGCATGTTAGTTCGACTACAGATAACCTCATTTCTGATTCTATCACGTACAAAATCTGCAAGCATAATTTTATTTGGTGTCTCTTACAAGTCGACTCTTGCTCGAGTGGATAACCTCGTATGAGGTTTATTTTGAAATATTGGACCTCGAAAATTGAGGTTACTTGACCGAACTGAGTGGTTGTGGTTCAGCGTATAAAAACGTCAACGGCTGCTTTTTGATTGTTGGCACTCGGAGGTGCATGGAACTGTTTAAGTTTATTTTTTCATACAAACGTGCTCACTTTACGTTTCCATAAGGTTAAAAGTGAAACGTTTTATTGCATTATTTTATCAAAAGTATAATAACCGCATTTAATCAACCAAGGAATCCTTCGCAATGAAAACTGAAAAAAATTAAAAATCCAGTTGTCGAGTAAGAACTCATAAATCTTTCGTACCCACTATCCCTCTTATCACAAAACGTGGTCTAAAGTTAGTCCTGTTTTAAAACTGATGCTGTCACTTTTATTTGTCTATTTTATGAGCATGACAGCATACATTTTTATACCATGACTCAATTTTACTGGTCGGACTTTTGACTGGCCGGATGGCGCATTTAGTAGTGACCCTGCATCATATGTACGCCAATGGTGGGTTTGATCCCCACCCTGGACGAACATTCGTGTGATGAACACTTGTGTTTGTTCAGTGTCTGGGTATAATTTAAGTATTATATTTGTGATTCTTCTGATATCTGTGACACAAGTGCTTAAGCTATAGTACGAAGTCAGGTCTATGTATGAGATGTTGTATAAATTTATTTATTTATCATTGATTTTATTAAAAATCACTATTTGGGATTAAATAATAAGTAAATAAAAACGCGCTGGTTCGTAGTGGAGACGACGTGTAATTACATAACCAAAATACATAACGTCAATCAAATATAAAACCATAAACAAAACAGCAGCACAGATTTATTTGGTTTCATAAAAATGCTGTTTTAAATCCTAATCGACACATCTAAACTTCTATCTACTAGGTTAAATATATGTATATGAGAGCAATAAACGTTTGTTTTATTTTTTTAAAGAAAATTCTTAAGTTTTCCTCGTTCGTACCTCAAGTTGTCCTCAAGGTCTTCCTTTAGAATACGGGTGCACGCGTCTTCTCTACCGGTCCTGGCATAGCCCCCCGGCGATATTTATCAATAATTGAAACGCCGATCCGCCCAGTGCGAGCCAGATTTAATGCTGAACATTCTAATAATGCTTAATGCTACTTGCTTTATGGAGCTTTGGGCAAAATTCTGGGGAAACGGTTTGGCGAAAAAAAGGTACGTAATTTTCTGTTTGAAGAGATTACTTACTTTAAAATGATTCCGAGCATGCAACTATGGATTTTTAAATCTATACTGTTGTTATAAATGGGAAAATGTGCCTGTCCGTATGTTTGTCTTTCTTTCACGGCAAAACGAAGTGATGAATTGACGTGATTTTTTAAGTGGAGATAGTTGAAGGGATGGAGAGTAACAAGGGTACTGTTTGCCCGTTTCTAACCCCCCATTTTAGGGAAGTAGGGGGCGCGAGCGAAGCCGCGGACGATAGCTAGTATGTGCATATTTGTACCACTAGCGGCCGCCCGCGACTTCGTCCGCGTGGAAAAGTAACTTTTTACCCCCCTTTTAACCCCTTACAACCCCCTTAATATTATTATGTTGATAGCCTATAGCCTTCCTCGATAAATGGACTATCCAACAAAAAAAGAATTATTCAAATCGCACCAGTAGTTTCGGAGATTAGCGCGTTCAAACAAACAAACAAACAAACAAAAAAACAAACAAACTCTTCAGCTTTATTATATTAGTATAGATTAATTTTGGCGGCGGGGGAAAATATGGTTACGGATAAGTTTCTGAAACATGTAACTGTGATTCAGTTGATCTACTTTATAGGTGGCAGACAAGCAGACGGATCACTTGATGGTAAGCAATTGCCGCCGCCCTTAGACACCTGCAACACCAGTAGAGTCACAAGTGCGCTGCTAACCTTTAACCCCGTTCGCCTCAATTGGACCTCCGGTACCTTCACTCACTAGACAAGACACAGCGCGGGCGCGGCTTTACATCACTCTTATGTGAGATCGTGGTATCCCTCGGGGCGAGCCGGCCCATTCATGCGGAAGCGTGGCTCTCTCGCGTGTACGTTGACGCAAACATGTTTATCTTTTAGGAAATTCCCGCAAAACTTGTCTATTAATAAAACCCATCAGGGCGGTGGTAAGCCGCAATGCGTCTCGATGCAGTATCCACATTAAAACTGATTTCAATATGCTAATTTCTTTATAGTTGAAATGTATTTTCGTTTTCTCATTTAGTTGCGGTTTGGGCGAAATTTTAATTAATTTATTAGAGCGGAATTAATTCGCCAATGATTGTGTTGCAATATTAAATGTATGTTGACATTGGCGGTTTTCGAATTTAGATCTTTTTGTATACAGTGGGACAAGGTTCTTTTGGCCGAGAATCATCATTTTCATCTTGGCGTGTGATTGCCAGCCTAATTAATTGTTAAAGGTTTGGAGCGCACTTATGGCTCGTCTGGTGCTGCAGGTGATCCGTCTGCTCGACTGCCACATACCACATAAAAATGGGGGGAATTTAGCGTGAAATATCCGCTAGAGGGCGTACTGTTATACTGACGTCCAATTTTAACGTCATTGGTTGTTAAATAACATTTTTACATCTTACATTAAAAATAACCAATCATCGTGTAGATAGACCTCCGTTCTACTGTACGCCATCTAACAGATTTTTCATAGGCGGCACAGGGTAACTAATGGGAGCCCATTATGCTCACCTCATTAAGAAATAACTGTTGCTCTCAGACACATAATTTAACCTTAACGCTCATTATCTTA
The DNA here is from genome assembly GCA_014851415.1 of Cnaphalocrocis medinalis. Lineage (NCBI taxonomy): Eukaryota > Metazoa > Arthropoda > Insecta > Lepidoptera > Crambidae > Cnaphalocrocis > Cnaphalocrocis medinalis. Next base: position 3,781,045 of record CM026276.1, on the reverse strand, counting down.
ACTATGGATAGTCTTTATATTTTATCAATTTTAATATTGTCTTCAAGTTTAGATGACCGTATAAAAAAAGATACATGAAATGTTTAAAATTAATACATAGTTGTTATTGATACTTTCATCATGCATATTCCGTCGACTTACTTATTTCATATTATTTCCTCATGATGCCCAAGATTTATTCAGATTCCCAGACGTCCTGCCGCCAGGAGATATGCTTCCTAGTTTTGGCAGCCATGTTGGTCGTATAAGAGTTGTTAGTATCGTATTGGAATCAGTTTAGTGCGCAGTGCGAGTGCACCGGACGCATTGCGACACGATACAGCTCGGCATAATGGACAATACGACAAAAAAATATTTCTCGAAACAAAAAATACCATTTCTAGATTAGCCTCATAGGTGTTTGAGAAAAATAGTTTCAGAATTTTTAAAAAGGTATTTACGGAGAAAATAAATAGAATGTAAAAAACCCCGTTTGACGTCATCACTCGGCTAGTCAGATTTTTAAAGCCTTTGCTCATATTGACTAAAAAAAAAATATGTTCAGGTCAGGATTGACACCAACCAACCTCATTATAGTAAGTACCCATTTAAAAAAAATTGTTCCTAAGACGTCAAAACACGTCAAACGTCAAAAACAAAACAATGTAATTTTTATCTAGATTTTTATTTTTATCAAAATATAAATAAGTTCAAGTGCAGCACGTTATTTTCATTCAAAATTAGCGTCTAGGCGCTAGGCCGAAATACTTCGCAACCAGAGGCGCCTGCATCGCTTCAGTGCGAGTTTAGTTCGAGTTCGAGTTCAGTATGCGAGTTGGCGTTTAGAGTTCTGGAGTTCTGTGCGAGTTGCGAGTTCAGTATACGAGTGTGAGTTCAGTGCGGGTTCCGTGATGCAGGTGGCATAAAGAAGAACAACAGCGAACGAAAGGAGAAGTTGTGATAGACATCCCTCATGCCTGTCAATAGAGGGCGGAATGTTAAGGATTCGGCAATCATCATTATGTAAACGCAATTTTTATGTCAATTTATAATTTTTAATCAAAAATATAAGTAAATTATTTCATGTGCAGCAATTTGTTTCATTCAAAATCCTTGGCTAGGCGCAAACAAAATGTCATAAACCAAACAACAAACGTCAAAATTACGATTACGATTTACGAATCAAAAACGAATAATTTCGTAACCTATGATTGTAAAATAGACAGCGAAGAAGAATTTTCATTGCAGAAAAATGCAGTGAATGCAGGCTGCCACTTTTCCTTGCCCGTTATCCGTGTTGGTAGCAGGCGAAATCCAACGTGTTATCCTTGGCTTGTAATGGCAATCGATTTCAAATCCAAAGTAAAAGCGTGATGAGTCGTCAAGGCAATCATGACTATGCTTGCCTTCTGACTAGACGTCCAGCAAAAGTAAGCAGTCGGTGTTCATTATAATGATAATAAGAAAATAACAAAACTTTAGTAGTAAGACAAACATTGACATTGACAATTATGACAGAGGCAACATAGTGATCTTATTCTCTTTGACCTTAACTTTTTTATTGTAGGTAAGTAAGCACCGACATCATTTCATATTCAGCCGCAGGGCTACGTCACTTCCGGTATATTATTCTGCCTTTTAAAAGACGTTTATTTAAATAAATACACACATTTAATTAAAACTAACAAATACGGGTCACCTTTTTTTTCTTTCTTTATTCGAAAAGCATATAAAAATGGTGAAAAATATTTTTGTCGTATTGTCCATTATGCAGCCAGTACGTTTTTTAGGGTTCCGTAGCCAAAATGGCAAAAACGGAACCCTTATAGTTTCGTCATGTCCGTCTGTCCGTCTGTCCGTCTGTCACAGCCGATTTACTCGGAAACTATAAGTACTACAGTGATGAAATTTGATGGGAATATGTGTTGTATGAACCGCTACAAAAATATGACACTAAATAGTAAAAAAAAGAATTGGGGGTGGGGCCCCCCATACATGTAACTGAGGGATGAATTTTTTTTTTTCGATGTACATACCCGTGTGGGGTATCAATGGAAAGGTCTTTTAAAATGATATAAAGTTTTCTAAAAAACATTTTTCTTAAAGTGAACGGTTTTTGAGATATCAGCTCTCAAAGTCGTAAAAAGTATGCCCCCCCCCCTCTATTTTTATAACTACGGGGTGTAAAATTCTAAAAAAAATAGAGGTGATGCATGCTAATTAACTCTTTCAACGATTTTTGGTTTGATCAAAGTATCTCTTATAGTTTTTGAGATAGGTTGATTTAACTGTAATTTTGGTTAAGTTATTGTGCTTACACCAGGTGTATAAATTGACATAATAAGTTTATTATATTTGCTGCTACGGAACCCTTTGTGCGCGAGCCCGACTCGCACTTGGCCGGTTTTTGTCTATGTTTTATGGCCAAAATGTTTCATCTTTTTTGGCGCTAGTTGCCAGTTTGTCATATCCTGGACCATATTCTAATAATTTTAAGGATGCCACATGTCAGTTTTTCAAAGGTTTTGGCGGTTGATTGAAAGGGATATGGGGCGTTGAGTGCAACGCCTTGTTGCAAATGTTGCAATGCGTTTTAATCAGAAGCATCTGTATGGAGAAGTTTCAAAAACAGTGCAATTAAAAGAGTTTTTTCATTAGTCATTAGCGCCTACATACCTACAGAATGTGGAAAACCCACGCTGCAGGGACTGGCTAGGTACAACAGAAGAGAGATTTCTACCTGTTTCCATAAGGACAACATTTGAAAATTCCAGAGGCAATCGGATTCGACCTTACGACCTTCCTTTCGAGAATGCACAACTTCTTACCCACTGAGCTTCCATTAAACTATGTTATTTCAATTAGAGGTCCGCATTTCCGCAAAGGTTAACAATAAAAAAGAAAATTAGGGTTAGAAAAAACCTGCCCGCGATAGCCGCGGGCCACTCGTCTGTCCGGTACAGCGACCAGTCTACCAAGACCCGCGCACCTCCCCACGCATTCCACCAACCAAGTAGTATTCACGCAGGTAATGAAATATCAGGGGTCTTCACTGACTGGTCACCCGCTCACGTAGAAAACACTGGCTAGATTCAATTTAATTCCTGTATGGGATCGTATTGTTTCATTCCCGTTTTGATTTTAGAACTGCATTCAGTGTCGATGTTTAAATGTGTTCCGTGTGCTCTCGCTCACTCATGACGTCATTGGGTTGATGTGTGATTCCATTCTATATTCAAACTAGGGTAATAATCGTTTTGCAGACGCGTAGACTGTGTACAGATAGTTCAATCCACGAAGACGCGCCCCACTCTTTCTCATTATCGCTTACAAATTAGCAATGAGTGCTCACACACACTATGATAAATTGACAGAACGTCACGGGGTAACTGAAAAGATGCTCTACTTAATTTTATTTTTTTTGTGAGAAGTGTTCAAATTTTTAAATTATTAATTTGCGTATCCAGGTGGAGGCAGGGGGAAGTCCTTTCTGCGTCTACCTGAATACGCAATCCTACTAATAATATTAGTATGACTAGTGGCCGCCCGCAACTTCGTTTGCGTGAACTTTATGACTCTTGACTTAAAGATGATTATTTAAATAGTAGATTGGGCCAAGGAATCACGTAGTCCCATCACCAAACTTGGAACCCCCTTTAAGTTCGAAATATCCTTCCTTATCGGATCTCATCCAAAAATGCTCATCACATTTGTCAATTTTGCATTCCATTTCATCCCATATTTGTTATGGTGTAGCTGGGCTCTTATAGTTCCACACCAGCTGTTCCATGATCTTGGATTTTTTTTCACGGCATCATAAAATGCTCATTAATCTGAACATTTTTTGTTAAGGTGCCATTGTCCTACCTCTTATAGTTTAGCTGGGCTGTTGTGGTTCTACATCAAGGAGCCTGGTCTTCAAAATATAATATATCCTATAAGTTGCCCTGATATTACAGCTATACAATGAAAAAAGTTTCATTCGAATTGGTTCAGTAGTTTCCGAGATTAGCGCGAACAAACAGACAAACAGACAAACAGACAAACAGACAAACAGACAGACAAAAATTTTACAAATCATTGATTCATGTTCTGTTACTGTTTTTTAGTCGTCCTAAGTTATTTTGAGATAAATATCTTCAATGTACAGACACAGCTTTTTTACATTTTTATTATATGTATAGATTTAACAAAATACGTTGACAGGTTCTAATTTTGTTTTATTTTTAAGACTAGTGACCGCCCGCAACGCTGCCAACCTTTTATCCCCTTCCCCCCGAGTGGGCCTCCGGTACCCTCACTCACTCAGCGAAACAGCACAGGGGCTGCTTCACGCCGGTTTTCTGTGAGGCAGTGGTATCACTCCGGTCGAGCCGGCCCATTCATGCCGAAGCGTGGCTCTCCCACACTGCAATGTATGGAGTCGGTACTCGTACCTACGCTCTTGGTTCCCCTCCCGTGACAAGTGGGCGGGCGGTCGTTACGGTTTCCATCGTACCTTCATGCTATGGTGCTGCGAGCGCCGTAGCGAGTTGGACGCTGGCTGCCGGGTCGCGGCGGCGCGGACGCGGGCGGCGCGCGGGGCACGGCCCCAAGGCAAGCGCCGCCGCATTTTCCCCGCCACACAACTTCGTCGAACAGCCGTTGATGACGTTGCCGCCGCTGTTCGATGATACGGAAGACACACCTAGAAACATGGGAGATATTAAGCAGAGAAGATCTTCACGATAGAGTCAGCGGTGTAGCGTGGGTGTCGGCCGCCCGGGGGCAAAACGGTTTTACCGCCCTCTTATTTCAATAAAACAACTTTATTGTTTCAAGGTAATTAATTACTTACCTACTT
>CM026276.1:3687647-3776123 GCA_014851415.1 Cnaphalocrocis medinalis | reverse complement strand
CAATATCTGTTTAATCAACAAAAAATTGTGTAGGTGAGGGAATCGAACCTGCGACCTTTACATTTCACCTGGCGCTAAACTACTACGCTAAACAAGTTATGTCAAAGCGTTGTGACAAAATTATAATTATGTTACCCATACTACATACAGATACCCATACACTAACACACACATATACACACAAACACACACATATACATACACACACACTCAAATGCATACACACACATATTCACGTACAGACACACACGCACACACACACATGCGCTTGCGCACACATAAACGCGCACACGCATATTCGCACGCACAGCTGTTTGTCTGTCGTCAAGCTTACCTGTAGTTTTAACGTTGGAAGTTTAAAAACCATGATAAAACAAATTGGATCACGAAATCGTTGTTCATGCTAGGCCGCTATTTTTCATAATGGCTGCAATAATATTATTGTTAACGAATCAATGTGTTGTGTGTCAACGCGAGTTAATTAAATCGTCCGGGATATAGTACAGAAATGATGCAGTGAATTTGTTTTAGGTCGGTCTATCTTTTTGAACTTATTACTACTTACATAAACATAAATTAAAGTGTTGTCAGAAAAGTCAACCTACTCCTACTCTCCGCATTGTCAGTGAATTTATCGATAAAATAATCGATATAGTTTCTTCCAGAAGATATCTAATGTAAGCAGAGCTACAACCATAGCTCGGGTTTGTGATCACCAATCCGCATTTAGGCAAGCGTGCTTATTAAGCCTAATCCCATCATAGAAGCGATGACTTCATTTCTATGATGGAGGCTTTTGCCCTGCAGTGGGACAGTGTATAGACTGTTACTTTACTTTTTACTTACGGGACATTTATCATCCCTATTCTCGGGACGAAACACGGGACACCTGATAACACGATAATACAATAGGCAATACGTTTAAGACTGTTGTAGTGTGTGCCTTGTTGGTTGTCCCATAAATACGCACTTGTAACTCCACTGGTATTGCAAGTGTCCATGATCGGCGGCAATTGCTTACCGTCAGGTGATCCGCCTGCTCGTCTACTACCTATCACATGAAAAAAAAAAACACTAGTCTTAAACGTATAGGTATGCGTCTATACATAAAGCGACATTTTTGAACGCAACTGGGAGTAACACGCTAAGATGACGCAGCGCGAGCAAGCGATCGTCGCCTAGCTATATTTATTTAAAACTTTATTGCACTAATTGTTATACAATAGAAGGTATAACTTAGTGCCAAGAGGCATTCTTTACCAGTCAACCTTTGGGTCATACAGAGAAAATGATGGTGCGGCGAAAGGAGGTCCTATACTCTGATTTTTAATCAAGTGGAGTAAACTGACAGGTGCAAATGTTTCTATACATTTTGACATTTTGCATCTGTCAAATTGATAATGTTTTTGGATGACACATTGACTTCTGTCAGTTTACTCCACATGATTAAAAATCAGAGTATACAGCTGTTTTACTGACATTCCATTCGCTAGATCCCAGTGCAGCCCGTTTAAAAATATTCCGCTGTGTATTTCATTTCTCGTTTGCAGAGTTATGAGGCGTCCTATATTACGTTTCCCGTTTTGTGAGCACTCAAGGACCCGTGTCTGTGGCCTTTGCATGTTTGCAATGTGGATCCGACGGGTTCACTTAGGGTTACCAGGGTACAAAATTAAAAGATAAATCTTCCAACCGATATCTACGGTGGCCATTCTTAACGATCAACCACATACGCAGAATTTATAATAGTGATCAAGTGTGTGCGCAAACACAGGTGCACTCCCTTGCCCCCTTAATTCGATGGGACACCAGTGTGACACGAACTAAGAAGGAGCAGGCGCAGGACCAACTAACGTTCTTTCCCAGGGACAGATGTACAAGACCACACATATTGTTTTTTTTTTAATTACTAGCAGAATGAAAATTGTAATTATTATAATTTGAAAAGAGTAACTACTGAGTTTCTTGCTGATTCTTTTCGGTAGAAATCAACTTTCCGAATCAGCGGTAGCTTACATAATATTTGACATTCAGAAATGTTCTATAAGGACTTAAATTAAATAAAGAATATTTCTATTTCTACCAACTTCCAGACTTCGGGCTGACACTGAGAATTTCTGAACAGAAAAACTCTGGTACTAAATTTTTGGCCCGGGAATACAACCCGGGATCCCAAGCGCAGTCGTCACTTTAAAGTGTGACCTACTCACTGGGTCACCGAGGCAGTCATGTCCATGTCCATGGGAGGGTAGCAGTAGTACAATATCTTATTTGCCCCCCATCTGGTCCAGGCACGCCCATGGTTACAGATACACCCTGTACGAGTATACTGTGGGTATTATGTTACTGTGGGTATACGAGAATACTGTCTGTGATATGGTTATTGGTTATGATATTGCTTTACGACTGTTACTGGGAGGTCAGCGGCGCCGTTTGTTTTTACTGCTGTCTCGTTCTTACCATGGCCGTTGCTATAGATGTAATAAAGACGGTTATATGAAGGATTTAGTTCAGGTACATTTCAAAATAGCGCTTTGTTTACAAATACTACCTACCATCTTCGTTGAATAATCTTAACACATAATTCCATACGGAAAGCGTTTGTAAAACAGATCCCAAAAGCGATGTCAATAACTTCATCATTAGCAACCCACGCTCGTCCACTGCTGGACATAGGTCTCCCCCAATGCACGCCACCGCTCCCGATTTTCGGCCACTCTCATCCAGCTCACTCCAGCCAGCCTTCGAATGTCGTCATCCCATCTTGTAGCAGGGCGTCCAACACTACGTTTACCGAGTCGCGGTCTCCACTCAAGGACTTTATGGCTCCAACGGTTGTCAGATTGAGTGGTTTATAGTGTAGGCAGTTCATGACTATGTGCCAAGAAGAACAAATACTACCACTTCGTAGTACGTAGTCCGTCGTAGTATACGTGTGCTACGAATTGCTACGACGCGCCAACTTGCTACGCTCTCGTAGCAGACTGCTACGGCGCCGGCGTATGCGCATAGTTTGAATTCGCATGGTACTATTGAGAGTAATTTGTTAATATTTTAGGAGAGTATCCATTTATTATGTTGACCCACCACTTAATATGAAGAAATGGCTTGGTGATTCGTTCACATAGAGGACTCTTTATTACAAAGTTGGTTATAATGACTCGTCAAAGTCAAAATCACAAATCAAAATCGATGTTTAAATCTTCATTTACATACACAGAACTTACAAATCGTCATACATTAAAAAATATTAAAAAGTACATTATTTATTACTAATGTCGATATTAAAAATTAATACACATAATCCGATTGTACAACCACCGGAAACATAAAATGAATAAAAAAAAACTATTTTTGTCTGTCTGCTTGCATGCGCGTATCTTGAAAAGTACTGAACGGATTTGAATGATACTTTTTTAAATAAAAACATAATTATAGGGTAACACTTATTTTGAAAAAAAAAAATCGACACTTATGCTAATTGCTCGCGAGCGGAGTTTCAGGCTTCCACTAGTTGTTAATAATACTTTCAGATTTCCTTCAACCAAACTCATTTCTTTCAAATTAAGTATTCACCAGTAACTGGTACTAAGTAATAACAAAGTTTCGTAAGTTTCCTACTTAAAGGCAGCATTGCACAAAATTCCGACTAAATACTGCACAAGTTGAGGTTTAGCTAGAAGTTGCAGATTGTCTGTGATTCCCATCGGATAACCTTCGCAGCGACCTCTTGACCCGCGCGATAGCGCGCACGCAAAGCTTTCACATAGATAACGGGTGGTGCAGTGTAACATACATTTGAGTGAGATACAGCAAAAGAGCGATGATAGCTCATTGTCACTCTCCATCAGGTGAGATGAGGTCAAGTGCAAACCCATCTTATATAAAAAAAAAGATAGGAAAAGATTGATGGAAGCAAAAGAGCAATAATAGCAAAAAGCAATAGGTTCAAAAGAGTGATGTTAGCAAGAGTGATGGAAACAAAAGAGCAATGGTAGCAAATGACTGATGGTAGCAAAAGAGTGATGGTAGCAAAAAGTAAAGGTAGCAAAAGAGTAGTGATAGTAGCAAAAGAGTGATGGTAGCAAAAGATTGATGGTAGCAAAAGAGTGATGGTAGCAACAGAGTGAAGGTTGTAAAAAGTAATAGCAGCAAAAGAGTGATGGTAGCAAAGAGCAATGGTATCAATAGAGTAATAGGAGAAAAAGAGTGATGAAAGCAAAAGAGCAATGGTAACAAAATGGCGGTGGTAGTAAAATAACAATGGTGGCAAAAGAGTGACGGTAGTAAAATAGCAATTGTGGCAAAATAGTGATAGTCGCAATAAACAGTGGTAGCATAGGAGTGATGGTCGTAAAAGCAAATGGTAGCGAAACCCCGTCTTTCAGAACATCTTATGGAGAGAAATGGAATATATAGCAGAGACACCTTACTGTTATTCACCTTATTGTGGCATTATGTAGAAACTGTAAAAGGCTTCGAGCTTGGATATGTTAATACGGTTTGTGCGTAACTTTACAGCTGATAATGCGGTAATAAATAAATGAATAAATCCTACTCAAGGACAGCCTCTTACGTTGGGCCTTTACAGTATCTATTTTCAAGTCAAAAAAACTCGGCTCACATCTTCCTGTTTGCCGGCAAGGAAAGGTTGGCAGCGCAAAAGAGCTTATTCCTTTCTAATGACTTAATGTCCTATGTCCTCTAGATTAGGCAGAGGTCGTCCACAGTAAGTCGCCATCCTGAATGGCCTTGAGCTTTTCGCTTCACTTCACTCTAAGTCAGACCTATCTGCTTCGCTTCTGTAGTGATCGTCCGCTGCCAGGTTTGTTTCGGACGACCACGTTTCCATTATCCTTGGGGATGCCAGTCTAGTCACTATATAAATAGAAGTTATCACGGTATAGATAGAAGTTACCACTGTATAATTAAAGTTATCTATACTATTTATAAAGAGATAACTTCTATAGACAACGACAAGGCTTATGGGTAAACCGAAAACACGAAACGCTTGCGCGACGTAATTGGACACAGCGCCATCTATTGGCTCATTTATGAATTACGGCCCCGAAGCGAAGTGAGGGCGGGCCACTAGTCACTGTATAAATAGAAGTTATCCCTATATAAATAGAAGTTACCACTGTATAAATAGAAGTTACCACTGTATAAATAGAAGTAATCACTGTATAAATAGTATAGATAGAACATGTACTATGACAAGGTTCTCCAATCACTCCGCCAAACAAATCAGGGCATGATAAACACGCGCACACAAACCGAATTGGGGGTGGAATCCGAACCTCATCAAAACCGAGAGCCTAATCGGCAATTGCGTTAAGAAAATAAAGGTTGGGTTTGTGTCCTTTGTTCCCAGGAAGGCGGTCATGGCCGCTCATTCCCTATCCTGCCCTGGGAATTATGCATGAGCCCGTAGTGATGGGACAATTGATTGCCACGCGGATTTTATATTCGGTTTACGCCCGGTTCGACCAATCTTTAATATTTATTTATTTATAGTCGCCCGCCCTCACTTTGTTTCAGGACATTAGTTACACTATCTACCAATAGATGGCGCTGGGCGTTGTGTGCATCGTGCTCGTGTTTCGCTTTTTCGGTTTGTATATATAATTTGCCGATGTCTATAAATTTTGTCTCTTTATAAATAGTATAGAAGACTAGGTTCACCAACGTTTATGAACAATAATACTTCCTTAAAATTAAAAACAGACATTGTTACTATTGCCATAAACAATTATAGGCAAACACAGCACATGCACTAAAGCATATACATTAAAGCAGAAAACAATTTCAATAGATATACTTACCTACTCATGGATCTTTCCATGAGTTTTTAACTCATTTACAGAGCTTGGCAGACCGTGTGTCATGATGAATATCTTTGTAAATATATAGATAACGTTTATTGGCCATAAACAAAAGAATATAACTACTTATTATTGTAAAGTTTCAAATAAATCTGTTCGGTATTTTTTGCGTGAAAGAGGAGCAAACATCCATCCATCCATTCGTACTTGCAAACTTTCTTGCAAATAGTGGGACTAATTAACAAAATTTTATTTTTGTTTTGTATTAAATAACAGCCAATCGGATATTTCCCTGTATTTTCACCTCGTTGCCCATCCCTAGGTCCCATTACCTGACCGCTTCAATTGAAGGATAAATGTGAACTTGGCGAAGCGTTTCCCTGGTCTCTTACGAAGTCTTTACAAGGCTGGAAAATGTATATTCCAGTACCCTTATTTTATTAGTGTCTGTCTTATTTTATTATTGAACTAGTGGCCCGCCCTCGCTTCGATTCAGGGCTTAACTAAGACTAGTAACAATAGATGGCGCTGGGAGTTGATTACATCGTGCAAAGTAAAAAGCAGTAATTCTTCCTAAAAAGCCGGATTAGCATCAGCGACTTTTGATCTTACAGATGTTCATAAGCACCGATGATTTCTTTTTTACATTGAGGACAATTAAGGTGACCTCACTTCGCCTGATATGGTAAGCGGCCGTGAGATCCAAATACGAGGTTGATAAGCACAAAAGAACAAACAAATTGTCTATTGGATCCGCCATCCTCACCCTAAAGGCGTGCTGAGATGCCGTTTCACGCTCCGCCTAAAAAACCCAGGATTGCAAGAAGGAGGAAACACTTGAACTGAAAGAGTGGGATTGACTATTGACTTGATTTCTTAGTTGCAGTAAACGCGCTTGCTCATTTGTCATCCCTAGCATAAAAAGGGTAAAAGCGCGTAAGGTTCTAATCGGTCATAATGAACGAACTCCTTTAGTTCCTCTTGAATAGGACAAGGGCCGGAGGGCCCATCCCGGTCATCAACAGAAGTGGCGCTCGGCGTAATAGGCGGTTGCATCGAGTAGCCTGCAGCCTCTTTAGCTGGTCAGCGCAGCGGTTTAGTCGTTATCGGTTTCGATAGTAGGCAAGTACTGGTTTATTTAACTAGTACTTACGTTTTGAGATACTTCACATATATAGTTTTTAGTATACTCGTAACTAAATCTCGTAAATCCCAAACACATAGCCACACACACTTTCTCTCTGTATCTCTCTCTTACACACACACACACACACACACAAATATACATACACACATTGAGCAAAGAGTAAATAGTAATTACATCCTTTCACAAAATTGTTTATCCTTTTTCTTATATTTTATTTGTTAACTATAATTTTCGTAGATTGGCCATTTATGTAATTAGTCTTAGCTAACCGTAAGGGAAGAAGCGAGCCATACCCAATACAAGTGTCTATGACAACTTACTGGGTAGACTCGGCCACTCAAAGTAACACAGACTATTTAAATAAATGTTTTTTTTTTTAACTATAAAAATATTAAAGCGGGAATAAACGCGAGCGACGCCGTGCACCACCGCCGATGGACCAGGAGAAATGCAATTAACCATATTGGTCCGTGGACGGGTTATGGGTGGGACACTCCACATTGTAGAGTGCTCATAATATGCATTTCTCCTGGTAGAACAAAACAAATATGGTCAGAGCATGTCCCGGGCTCTGAAGCAATGGCTTTGGAGCGCGCTAACGGGAATGACCCGCACAATTAGACAAAACAGAGAAACAGCCATAGAAACATTAGCAGAATCTATAATTTGGATGAATAAAGTAATAACTGTCCCACTAGATTATCATCCCCTGGACTTCTACTACCGTGGGACTTAAATCCAAAATCTATAACGCTAGACTACTATCTGGGCAGTAAATTTATTTGATATCCACTCCTCGCCCGGCCGGCGGGATCGCAAAGCAGCCCTGAGGTTGTACACTGCGCAGAAAGTTCTAGAATTGTTGGAGTGGAGAGGAACTGGGCGAGCAATGGATGGGGGATTGGGTCCGCACGTCGCCGGGGTGTGTGTGTTCAGGAGAGTAGGTCCACAGATCGGGCCACAATGCACGTTGTTTATCCGCTAGGGCACAGTGTAGGGGGCGCTCAGTGAAGTACGCTGCGTATGTCGCATAGATACCAATCCATATGATCGTCGCATTTTTAAGAAATTAGATTTTTTTTTATCTTGCCACGTGTCAGACGTCTTACTTATAATATCGTCTGTGGTCTTATTGCCTTTTTCTGGCGTTCTTATCTCTTTTAAATATTGGTGAACTATTTTAATGACAAATTAAACCACAATATTAATAAACTTGCAGCAGTTTACTTTTGTCTCAACTAATTTATGTGGATGGATAAGGAAAGTTAAGGATCTGTAAAGAAGAAGTTAAGCATTATTATGTAAGCCGCTAGAATGTACTAACTTTATTTTTTAATGCATTAAAACAGAAATCAGTTTAAACTCGTAATATTAAAATATTTATTTCTTTCGAAACTTCTAGTAGGTACACAACTGTATCATTAACTACATAAGTTACCGAAGGCACCTTTTAAACAAAAGCGTTGCCTTTAGATAGGAAACAGTTAATGGTCAAGGAAGGAATAGCTGACGAGCATACGGATCTTCAGATGGTAGGTGGTTGTCGCCGCCCATGGTCACCTATAACACTAGTGCTTTGTCTACCTTTTAACTCCGCTTCCCACCGAATTGGATCTCTTCCTACACTCACTCTGTTTTATATCCAAAGGAGCATAGGAGCTGACGAAATGTTCCATTGTACCTGCCATCCACACCGTATCTTCAAGGTTAGGGCTGAGTTATCTCGCTGGGGCGTACGGCGTTGTGGCTAGGGCGCGGGGCGGGGCGGGCGCGCGGGCGGCGGGGCTCGAACCGGGCCCAGTCCGCCATCGCCGCCCGCCGCCGCCGCGCGAGTGCAGTGCCTCAGACTACTTCGAGAGACCTTCACCGACAGAACGAGACATCTATATCAGGTAGGTGCCTTACAATTTGCACACGCAGTTTTGACGAAAAAAAACAGCTTTTTTTTTGTTGAATTTTTACGGTTTGGTGTCGGGCCCCGTGCGCGAAAACGGCGGATTGGCGGATCCATGCTCCCATGGTTTTCACGGTCAAGACAAGGTCTCCGAATGGGGTGAAGGCAGGGCGGTCCCACGGTGGACGCTCGCCATAATCGTCCACGACCTTGCTCTGTCGTCCATGGGTTCTTTGTCTCGCGGACTGGTTGCGCTCCGCGACTTGCGGCGAGGGGACGTAGCATATTTTCGGGTGTTTCTCGCTGGGGATTGCTTGTTTGCTTAATTTCCAGCTATTTATCTATGGACACTCAAAGAAAATTATTTTGATTCCGTTTCTCTCTTTGTTTGTATTTATCAAAACGAAAAATCGTTAAACTTCATTTATTAATAAAAATATCTAATGCGAGAATTTTGCATACGTCTTTACACAGAATCAATTAACCGTAGTAATATTTGATAAAAGACTTATTGGGCAAAAAAAAAACATATCTCTACCAAAAATCATTCCATCGTTTTTCTGCGGCAAATCCTCTTTTCCGCAGTACGCGTATTATAAAAGGGATTTCAAACTCCAAAATAGGTAAACACAATAAGACTAAATACGAGTAAATGTTTTATGAGATGTTTCCAAAAAGATATGAAATGATAAAATGGGTATTTCATATTATTATTATTTTTGGTAAGTATAGCAATTCCTTTCAATTTATTCTTAAGTACCTAAATAATCCATTAATAATTTAGTAAACATATTGACTGGTAATTTTATGTTGTTGGGAGATCAAAAGTATATATTTACATAATACATAATGCAGATAAATATCATATGCAGGCGAAATTCATCACTTGTAGAGATAAAACTGTAAAATCAGATAATGATAGACTACTCTGAACAAAGGAATAGATAAACATTAAATTGACATATTTTTACAAAATAATATTTTCATATAGTTAAGGTAAATACCTACCTACGATTTTTTTTAAAGCTACAGAATAAATACTTATTTAACAATGTCGTTTGAGTAATAAAAAGTTTTTGCATCCCTAAGCGATTTCTGAAAACGCATGTTTCATGATAAAAAGCTTCACTGCGAAAAAAGGTAAACATAACGAATTGTTTTAAGATACAGAAGCAAACAGAAATATACATAAAGACTTTTTTTGAATGTTGGATGGAGTTTCGGCGTTTTTGTTTTGACGCAGTATGTATACCTACCTACATAGTAGATCTTTCACTTGATAAGTACTTAAGTAAGTACAGTCAACCATGAAAGTGATCTACCACTTTGACAAACGTTTCTGCTAGATGTAACGATCGCTAAGGTTGACTTTTCTAATCAAACTTGACACTTGGCTAACGTTATATCATAAATGAAAAAGAGAGCAATAGTCACTGACACAATCTTATTGCCAGTGAAAATTGGCCTTTCACGACGTTCAAAACGAATCTCTACCGTAGGGTGGTACACCACGTTTTTGGCTGACTTTACCTTATATATGAACATACAAACAGTCTTATTCTCTTGCACTCTACATTGTAGATAATGTATAAAAGAGGAATTAGTTCTTTTAGATTGCTTTAAACAGCCATAAGAAAAAACTATAAATAAGCGGACTTTACAAATTGTCATACATTAAAATATTTAAGACTTACTACGGACACGCCATAACTGATTCAAAAGTACCTATAATTCTTTTTTAACATTGGTTTTTTCAAATTTATACTGAAGGGTTACCAGTACTTAACATGTATTTACCGACACAAACGTTATCCATTTCAGATAAAAGAATGCAGAAATCATTGTATTACACACTTACAACGAACTTCGTAAACCAGCTTCGGTAGCTAAGTTTTCAGTCTTCGGTAACCATTTACATGAGACGACCAATTTTATGATGATACCTAACTACGGTCTACGTGTAAAAAATAATCAAAATACAAAATCATGGAACTCAAAATGAAATGCGAGTACATAATATTATATTAGTGCCTGATGGCACATTTTGATCGGAAAATAGACTCGAACAAATTTTTTTAGACAGATAATCTTCCAAAGTGTGGGAGAGCCACGCTTCGGCATGAATGGGCCGGCTCGACCGGAATGATACCACTGCCTCACAGAAAACCGGCGTGAAGCAGCCCCTGTGCTGTGTTTCGCCGAGTGAGTGAGGGTACCGGAGGCCCACCCGGGGGGAAGGGGATAAAAGGTAGGCAGCGCACTTGTAACTCTACTGGTGTTGCAGGTGTCCATGAGCGGCGGCATTGCTTACCATCAGGTGATCCGCCTGCTCGTCTTCTACCTATCACATAAAAAAAAAGTACAAGTATCGTGTTTATAGTGTGTTTCATCGAGTGAGTGAGGGCATCGGAGCTGCGGAGGACCAATTGGGGGAAAGGGGGTTAAAGGTTTGTAGCGCACTTGCGACTCTACTGCTGCTGCAGGTGTCTATGGGCGGCGGCTATCACGGCGGTGATCCGCCTGCTCGTCTGCCGCATATCACATAAAAAAATGGTTTCTTCTTCCATTCGTCCCTGTCATTCGTCATCGTATTATCCACTCCCTTTTCAGTCGTGTCATTCTTCACACAATCCATCCGTCTCTTTTTCGACTGTCTTCTCTTTCTCCACCCATTTGTGCCCATCCATTACTCTTACCACTTCTCTTACTTTTAAGTCCATATTTGCATACATAAAAGCTAAAAGACTTTAGTTGCAATCAAAAATATGCATAACAGGAACTGGACTCAAAATCGCCTGTTTGCATCCAACTTTTGTCATACACTGACGATATGTATGACAAAACGTCTTCAATTTAAAATGCATATTTGCATGCAATGTTCAGTCACAATTGAACATGTGACAATCATACCGAATGAGGTGGGATCATGTGACCCGATTATCCAATTGGCTCATTGAATAATCTGACAGTTGTTTATGTCACCCAGTGTTCAATGTTCATCCTATATGAGTTTGTTTATGTAGGCCACTCCGAGGTCTGTTAATAATGCGGAAGTATATTTTGTGTTTTACCTCTGAACAATTGCCATAGGTTAAGAACTTAAAACCCAGAGGCGGTTCAAATCCTATGGAGCATATTTGTCTCCGTAAAATAGTCAGAATCGTATGGTCCTCTTGCGCCCGATGTTGGAGGTTAATCCATTATTAGTTACTATGGGAATAACTATCTCGGAATTAATTCCGTGATAGTTATTCCCATAGTAACTAATTTAACACCCCCAGTGTTAAGCGCTAATCCGGAATTGCACAAGCCAATTTAAAATTTTAGTTCCTGTATAACGGATAATTTGAGATTAATGTGCTTAATCCTGACACGCGCAAGTGGACCTCAAGTTCTGGAAACAGGAAAAAATTTTTATTTTGAAAATAGGATAGTACTGGTGACCCACAGCGCACCAGCCGATGTGGGGTCACCACGGCTTATCTAGCCTCATCTATTTTGAAAAATATGTCTAAGAGCATTTGAATTTTAACTGCAGTATTTTTCGAAAGTTGATCAACATACGGTTGGAACTATTTTAAGTAACATGTTCTTATACACCACTTTCTGTAAGGTTTTAAAATTATTAAATAAATAATTAAAATAACGAATCAATATATTTTTAAGGCTCTAGGGTACACACTGAAATCTAGAGTTGAGAAATAAAGCTTGCTCAGAAATAATCCTTTAACTCTAACTTTAAATATTTACTTACTCATGGGGGAAAACATACCCAGGAAGGGTGTTCCACACTTGGTTTGTTCTAAAATAGTGGCGTTATAACTAAATGATACCTGATTAAATAGTACGAGACAAAGGAAAAACCTTGTCAATTCTTTATTTGATGGTCACCGTAGCCCTAACCTAATTGGTGGCCTCATTATCCAAGATAACCTTTAAAGTTCAAGGAACAGGGTTGTGGATTGCATAGCAATCGATATGCTGAAGTGCAATCATATGCCGTAATTCTCTTTATCAAGAAATAACTTGATAATTACTTTCATATTGATTGGCGATTATGTGGAACTAGTTGTAGCTAATTGGGTCATAAATATTATTTAAAAAGTTACTGTTTATACGTATTTCTTATTTCGCAGTGATTGTTATTTTAAAATGTATCCACTGAAGCCTTTCAGCAGCTAATTGGTTCAAACCGTGGTCTAATTTTGTTACATCGAACACCAAAGGCAACTTGGGCCAAAAATATAAATTCTCGGAATTTTGGTAGTTTTATTTATAACTTGCATTTCTACGTCACGACACACCATCCTGCTTACATGTGAAAAGGCATAATCATAGTTTTCTTGCTATAGATGTAAGTATATAAAGGTTTCCCCCGATTACACTCTTTGTCTTATGCCTTATTTGCTGCTGTCACTCTTGCGGTTTCACACATGACATAATTTTGTTTAGCATAACGCGTATATTAGATAACTAGTGGCCCGCCCTCACTTCGCTTCGGGACCGTAATTCAGAAATGAGCCAATAGATGGCGTTGTGTCCAATTACATCGCGCAAGCGTTTCGTGTTTTCGGTTTACCTATAAGCCTCGTCGTTGTATAAAGAAGTTATCTCTTTATAAATAGTATAGAAGAAGAAGATAGATATAGAAGAAGATATAGATATAACGTTTGTTGTTAACATTTGATATAATAACACTTGATAAGTATAATATTTGATGATACTTTCGATTATTGTATTAAAATAAATGCTACAATAATTTTTATATCAAAAACGAATAATGATAATTTTATACATAAAAAAAAAAATGTAAGGTTTTAATAATGATAAAGAAAATATTCTGGTTCTCACAATAAAATATTATTTTCTTTAAGTTGAGTTGCATGAGACGAGTTCCAACTGGTAAGGTATTTTGTACTCTTTCACAGAAGTTGAATATTTGTATGAAAATCAGCTAGTTTTCGGTTCATGGGGGCTATCGCACATTAAAAATCCGCTAGATGGCGTACTGTAGAATTGAGGTCCAAGGTAATTGTTAATTTTTGATGTGACATGTTAAAATGTCACTAAACAACCAATGACATTGAAGTTGGACCTCAGCCCTCAGGTTAACACGCGATAGCTCCCATTTGTTGCCCATATTGCTCTTTGCTAGAATAACATCACAATTGGGTATTTGACAATTTTTTTTTATTTGTTTAATCAAAAGACGCCTCAAATTAAGAAACATCGTTAAAAGAATCACTTGATTCTCATTTGAACAACCTGAGATATCACAACATTAAGAGCACATCTTTTGGGCAAGCCCAAAAACGCTCTATACAAATGGCTATTGAATTGTGACGTCACAACTCAAACTTCTGTATGCGCGTCTAGTAAATTTTGTTTGGTAGCTATATACAATTTTTCGTTTAAGTATATGGTTTTATAATAAAAGTTGGTGGAAAATGTACGGGTAGTTCAATGATATAATTATTTTTTTTAAATTTTATACTTTAAAAATGGACTTGCCCATGAAACTTTGAATGCTCACAAAACCAGCTAGACGTTATATTTTTAACTGCAAATTTAGGCTATTGGTTCTTATTTACCAATATTTTGGTAAAGTATCAAAATTTTATACTATGTATTTCGAGATTAGTCAAGTACCCTATTGCATTTCAAAAATGATTTAAACTTGTTATAACATTACTCACAGTATAAGGGTAGCATGATAATACTACAGAGGGTATTTGCAAGTGATCAGCTGTTCCCGTACGCGGTCACGTGGCGTGGGCGTGGGCGGCAGAGCCGTGGGCGGATCACGGTCAAGGATAGGCACAGTGGGCACGGCGGAATAATGGCGGAAAGGACTCATAAAATAAATAAATACAGTGTGAACTAGGGCAAGTCGTACTGTGAGTACTAGCTGCAATGGTCATCGCTGTGAAACTGATATGGTGCTCCCAGCACACCCGGATCTGTTAAGGGACTATACAAATGAAACTAGCGCCGCCAACCTATTTACACTGATTGTGGCGAAAATATGATTTTTTTTGAAGAAAACAAAACATTACAGACTTAGATCCAAGTTACTTAATTGGATTTTTCAAGATACAATACAATATTTCTAACACGCGACAAGTAACAATAATGTTAATTATTGCTAAAAACGGCCACTTTTAGCAATAATTGACATTATTGTTACTTGTCGCTTGTTTTATATATTGTATTGCATCTTGAAAAATTCAATTTACTTTTATCTAAGTCTGTAATGTTTTGCTTTCTTAAAAAATATCGTATTTTCGCCACAATCAGTGTAAATAGGTTGGCGGCGCTAGTTTCATTCGTATAGCCCCTTAAGAGGGTAAGGGAATAGAGAGTGTACCTATGTTTTTGCACACACTTGACCACTATAAGATTGGCCGCCGCAGCTGAATATCAGTTTGAGGATTTGCTTATTGTTTGGAGAATAAAATCTACAGTCCACACACATTATCTTCGAAGGCCTTATTATTCAACAATAATAGGAGAACACAGATTACAGTCGACATTCCTTATCTTATTCTCTATGCGTTCCATGAAGTCGACTCGACATAGAAGGCGAAAACCGTGAATTGGCCTCCTGTGATTCGCTCCTTTCACTGGGTGTGCGGCGGTCACGTGGCTCCCAGCTGAGCGTGGGCGCGGCATATAGCTGCGGGGGCGTGGGTTCACCGGCTACGGAACAGCTGGTTGTAATTACTACACTACCGCATTGTTGGTTACATTGTTGGAAAACATACTGTGGAATGTACAGTCAGCCACAGCCACACACCAGGTTACCACAAACTGTCAAATATCCTCAGTTGATATTCAACCTAATGTGTTTGATAGTAAGATGAGAGTCGATTAAAGAAATTTGACAGTTTTTTATACGTTAATGTGTGGCTGTACGTACTGTACAGCTGTAGTCCATCTAGGCACTATTTTTAT
The DNA here is from genome assembly GCA_014851415.1 of Cnaphalocrocis medinalis. Classification (NCBI taxonomy): domain Eukaryota; kingdom Metazoa; phylum Arthropoda; class Insecta; order Lepidoptera; family Crambidae; genus Cnaphalocrocis; species Cnaphalocrocis medinalis. The sequence goes on along the minus strand of CM026276.1, from coordinate 3,760,303 downwards.
AATATGGCGGCTATCCTTTTTTATGAGGATCTTTGCCACTTATTTTATTGGTTTAGTGTCTGGGTTTCATTATACAGGATGTATCTGTGAAAATTTACATCCCTTTAACCACGTGTTCTGCCAACCATTCTGAACAACATTTGTTCTATGACTTTTGAAAATATGCATAAAAAAAATCCATCTTTCCATACAAAGTCGGTCACGTGACTTGGTCATTTTGTATGGGGAGTCGAACAATGTTTCGATGAATTTCGGAAAGTTGATGAACAAATGTTGTTCAGAATGGTTGGTAAAACACCTGGTTAAAGGGATTTAAATATTCACAGATACATCCTGTAGGTATGTATTTAAGTATTATATTTTGTGTTTCTTATATTGTCTGATATCTGTAACACAAGTGCCTAAATTACTTAGTACGGGTCAGGCCAATACATAAGATTTTGTGATTTTTTTTTAAAAACGTACAGTGGCCAGCACATCAAGTTACTACAATCTGTCTTTCCTCACTTGATATTGAACCAAACACGTTTGACATAAAAGTGAGGTTCGATTGAAGAAATTTGACAGATTGTAGTAACTCGATGTGCAGGCCACCGTACCTATTTTGTGCTACGGAGCTCTAAAAATACGGACAGCAAGAAGAAAAATCGCGAAGCCCCACATTATAATCCGGCTCGAATGGAAAATGCCCGGGCCCCAGGCCGGGTAGCGAGTGTACCGCGTAATTTTCCGGGAAGCTTCCGTCCCGGCGTGAACTTATCACTAGGTATAATGAGACGAACCGAGTTATATTTTGCCCTACTTTTACTACTTACTGTGTTAAGATCGGGTTACCTTGGAGTCGGTGCGCAATTTCTTTTATATTTTGTAGATAGTCTATGCTAGATGATGTACCGCTTTTGGTATGTACCTACTATTAGACTGAGATCCTACGTCTGTCTGTATGTACGGTCGCGGTAAAAAAGTGTTTACCAGTTTTGAAATTTGATTCTCTATCACACTATTTGAACTGAAGTAAAAAATGCCATATCATGTTACATATTACCTTTTTAAAGTAAATATGAAAAAAGACACATAAAGAGGATACAACTTTGGATACAACACGGAAGCAGCTATAAAAAAAACCTAATTTCTTTGAAATGACATGACATTTGTCATTGACTGGGGGCGCCGGCGGTCGCCGTCATATCATTAAAAAATAATTATCTATGATCAATATTATGCAAAAGACTTATAGAACTTATCACCTACAAGTATACGTGCGATTATGATCCTTAAGGTGGTAAACACTTTTTGACCACGACCGTACATAATGTCTTTCTTTCACGGCAAAACGGAGCGACGAATTGACGTGATTTTTTAGGTGGAAATAGTTGAAGGGAGGAGAGTCACATAGGCAACTTTTTGCCTTTTTCTAGCCCCGAGCTCTGAACCCCGGGGGCGAGCGAAGCCGCGGGAAAAAGCTAGCAAATAAAAAAATGCGCCAGACAATCACACTTCTCAACCTGGTCTCAAACTAAATCTATCCCTGTACTACGAGTATGAGTACCAGGTGACGATAAATATATAAACGACTGGGGGCGTCAACCCAGAACACCAGACTCAAGAAAATTTAGAAAAAGTAGTTTCCTATATTGACTTGACCGGGAATCGAACACCCTTTTGCCCTTATGTCGATAATCATATTAATTGGGTATTTGTCAACATTTTTTTTATGTGTTTAATCAAAATACGCTTCAATCTAAGAAACATCGTTGAAAGAATCACTTGATTCTCATTTGAATTACCTGAGATATCACTACTTTAAGAGCACATATTTTGGGCAAGCACAAAACGCTCTATACAAATGGCTATTGAATTGTGACGTCACAGCTCAAACTTTTGTGTGCGCGTCTAGTAAATTTTGTATGGTAGCTATATCAAATGTTTCGTTTATGTAAATGGTTTCATAATAAAAGTTGGTGGAAAATATACGGGTAGTTCAATGATATATATATATATTTTAATTTTATACTTTAAAAATGGACTTGCCCATGAAACTTTGAATGCTCACAAAACTAGCTATACGTTATATTTTTAACTGAAAATGTTGGCCATTGGTTCTTATTTACCAATATTTTGATGGAGTATCAATATTTTTTACTATATCGAGATTAGTCAAATATGGTATTGATTGTTCTAGTAAACAGACTAGTCAAATATCATCAAAAGGCAAATCACAAAATGGCATCAGAGAAAACGAGAGAGCAATTCGGATTAAACGATCCAAATAAATTTCCAGCTCATGCGCCGTGCTATTTGCCTGAAAGCAATCCCCATTAAGCGCGTGCCAAAATTGCAGCGAACATTTGTTCAGGCTGTAAAACCGCTTTCAGACTGGCGTGTTTCATAGATAAATAAATAAATTCACACAACATGTCATACATTGACCTGACTCCGTACTAAGTAGCTTAAATAAATAAATGCGCCAGACAATCACACCAAGATTAATCAACCTGGTCTCAAAGTAGGGCAACCCCTGTACTATGAATAGCAGATGACGATAATTAACTGGGGGCGTCTACCCAGAAAACCCTGGCCAAAGAAAACTTAGAAAATGTAGTTTTCTAAATTGACTTGATTGGATATCGAACCCGGGACCTTTCGCGCTTGGGACGAACACCTAAACTTAAACTTAAGCTTAAAAACTTGTGTTACAGATCGAGAGAAACGAGAGTTACGTTACCATTAGGTGATCTGATTAAGGGGGAAGGGGGGGGGGGGGGGGTCAACCTTTCTTAGTTTGATGTGTTCTTCAAAAACTGTTCTTATATGTCGCCACTCCCTCGTAAGAGCTTGTGGCACTACGGCAAAACCGCGCTAAGTACAAAATTGGTAAACGCTAACCTGGAAAGGCCCTAAAGGGCGAAACAGTGCAACACAAGCCCCGGCGAATCCCTTTGACGTTCGTCAAAGCTGAAATAGCGTATGCCCCTTTAGCATTGTGCTTCTCCCATTTCGCTCATTTATTTAGGCAGGGAAATTATTATCTTTCTATCTATACAGGGTTGCTTCTGTGAAAATTTACATCCTTTAACCACGTGTTCTACCAAGCAATCTAAATAACCTTTTGTTATACGATTTTTGATAACTCATCAAAAATTTTTTGACTACTCATACCAAATCAACAAGTCACGCGATCAACTTTGTATTAAAAGTTGATATATTTAGGTATGCGATTTTCCAAAATTTAAAGAACTTAATGTTGTTCACAATGACTGGTAAAAGACGCGTTCATGTTCACAGATACACCCTGTATACTCGTATCTCAGTGGCAGTTAAACATTCTTATTAATAAATGGTTCCTTATTATAGATTGGTAATCTACTCAATCACGCGAAGTCAAAGACGAGACAGGAACCATTTGATAGTAATTTAGTGTGAAATTATACGAGATCCCAGCGAGATCCGGGGGAAGAATGTAGAGTCTCCATGTGTTCGGGTTAAGCCGGACATAGATAGATAGATATACCACAGAGGATATATACTCTGTGGATATACGCGTTTCATTCATGCATTCTATTAAAAATCACTATTCGGGATGGGAATAATGTAAGTAAAAACGCGCTGGTTCGTAGTGGAGAACGACGTGTAATTAATAGCAAAAATACAAAACGTCAATCAAATATAAAATAACTATAAAAACATAAACAATAGTATCAAAAAGGATGTGCTTCAGCACACATCATTCATTCATATACGTTATTGCACAAAATTCACAACTTGAGAACTAGAAACAGAAATGTAATGTACTTATAATTTCGGCGGTCTTAAAGCGATAAAAAGTAAAAGTAAAAGTAAAAATTATTTATTACCAATAAACACTTTAACATAGTTTACATTATTATAAATTAGATTTATTGGTTGCGTGTCCGGACATACGGATCTCAGACTCTCTATATATATTACTATATCGCAGACTGCTCTTTAGATCTCCTCTGCCCCAACGTTATTGGTTTTTAAAAATTATTATTTTTACAAATTATTACTTAAGTAAGTCCTCTTTCTTTTAATTTTCGCCTGAGATACAGGATTTTCCTAGTTCTGGCACCCAATTAAAATAGCATTGTTAGTATAAGGACGTCGTTCACCACCTACGAGTAAAGTGTCAAGTAATTTACTTGTCAAGTATTAAAGTGGGTTCTGAAAAAATTGGCCCCTGGTCTGCGGCCTAGTTTAATTTCAATATTTTTTTCAACCAGGGGTAAATTTTTTCCGAACCCACTTTAATTGACACTTTAAGTAAATTACTTGATACTTTACTCGTAGGTGGTGAACGAGGACCTTAGTAGATTATAAAAAGGTATTAATTGTAACATGATTTTTTTTCAATCAATTTATTAATATTATTATTATTTTGTACGCCAAGTTCAATATAAGATAGTCTGAAAACCTGGCCTCCCTATTCGACAGGGGGTTAAAAAGACGACGCTTCGCCAGTTGTAGCATCCGACGCCCACCGCGCGCCGAGATTTATACTTTGATTTACGTTTTTCAAAGTTTTAGACGAAAATTTTTCATGTTCGACTCTTAAGTAATATGTGTAAACGTTAGTAACCAGCAACCATTTAGCAAACGGCATACAAGTGAAATCTAAATTAACTTTGAAAATACGAATACCCAGTGTGATGAGAGACGCTCCCAAATTACATTTAAAGAAGGGAACCTTATGTCCTTATGGGAAACATTTACAACAAGTAGAGCTGCATTTTCTTTTGGACATCGTTGTCATGCCCGGGAATCAAACATCCAGGTAGCCTAATTTGAAGTGAGCATTACCACCGCAGTCTCCCTCCCTTTGACACAGGCTGTGCGCACTTTTGTTTGAATGCGACAGGTATACTCTCAATCGTTACGAGATGGCTTCATTATAACCCACCAGGGTCCAAAGTTTTTACCCACCTGTATAATAGGTGTAGAACTCAAAGTACTAGATAAAATTTGTCAGGAACATTTATGTATTCATTCAAAGGTTTTACCTGGCATAAAACTGGGATCGGAACCCAAAAATAAAAGCCTCATTGTCCCATAAAAGCCATACATCACCAATAAGCGGCATCAAAAAGGTATAACGTCAGCCAATGGGCGCATAGAAATGGTCCGCTTTGACGAGCGTCAAAGGATTTACGCGCATTGTACGGTATAGTACCGTACACAGTACACTGTATAGTACGGGACTCTATGTTACCGTACGGTTGAATGTGATCGCTTGCAATTCCTATTCAGTACAAAGGCGATTGAGCTACGTCTTTTCAGGCTTTAGTTTAGGGCCACTCCATGGATAAATTGATTCAAATATGAACTTTATTAGTAAATAGCTAAAATACCTAATGAGTTACCTGAGTTTTTCGACTAAAATCAAAAAAAGCTTAATCTACAAAGCTTAGTTTTAGAATGGGTTTCATTAGCAGAGCAGAAGATAGACCTGAGAAATTATCATAAAGTTACTGACGTCTAAGACGTCATTTTCACGTAGGCGTTCAGTTGGTCAAATTATATCTTAACATTTGAGTGTTCTTTAACATATTATGTGTTGTACGTTTTAAAAAAACGAACATTGTCCGTGACTCGTTTAGCGCTTATAAATACTATCATGACAGTCAACTACTTTTTGAACGATTAAAAATTAACCCCTTTTTGAAAAACCTGGAATGTATACTGACTTCTGCTACTAGCTGTATTTGTAACTATACGTACCGTAGGCGTTGATCAAAAAATATATCAGGGCTTTAGCGATCTTGCTTCGCTTTCCGCTTGAGTGACTTATTCAGGTCATCAAATAAATGCTTTCTGCCTCTCTAATTAATGTCTCCCTCCGTCTTATCACGGCGGCCTCGACAAATTATCATTAAAGAGTGAAAAAACTGCCTGCGTCCGTTATCTACCGGGGCAGATGATATATGGTTGTTGGACACGAAGGCGAGAAAGGTCAGGCTTCGAAGATTGTATTCAATGTTGGGTTTAAAAGCTTTAGAGTACGATTGATGGTACGGTTTCGTAAGTACAGACAACAGCTAAAGTCACTATACACTCAAGGTGTTTAAAGAGAGGTTATACACAGTAACTTTCGAAAAGTGGTTGACTGTCAGGATGACTTTTACTTATGAGCACTCAACGAGTCAAAAATATCTTAAAAGTCGATATTCATCTATTTCCTTTAGCCATTCAGGTATATGTAGAACTAGAGGAGCTATCGTAAGCAAAAGTCATGTTCCATTTTGTAATGTCAAAGTTTGAGTGCGATGCAGCGCTGAAAAATAAATTAATCGTCTAACCATGCGAAATTCACGCAGCGCTATATCGCTTCTAGGATGAAGTTTGTTCGCGAACAAAAAGGCGTAAGCACCGTGATTTTCATAGCACTTTACGCGTTTTGTTCAACGTACCTCAACAAATGTCATTTTGTTGACTAAGCTACAGATAACAGAAGGGACTATTCGTATCTTGGAGTTTTATACCTAACAAGAATCCTTACGTATTATCTAATTTATGTGTATGTAAGTATTGTCTGATATGATTAAAGAGTACCTACCAACATATTAAAACTTCCTTCAAATAAGATTGATTGTGCCAGTTTACATGTTTTGTTAAATGAAACGAAGAGATACCTTTCAAGTACGGAAATTTTATTCTCACTATAGGGGCGATGCACGAATTAAGTAAATACAGATGAAACATTTTATAGTTACCCTTAAACAAAACAATTTTGTTAACATTTGCCGTTTAGATAAATATTAATAATTATGTCGAGCGACAGTAAGCTATCGATTAAAAATTATTTAACCACCAAAATCCTTACATCAAAAATCGAATGGTAGGTAGGCATTAGGACATCACTAATTGATTTGTTTGTACTCGGGCTCCCAAAAGTAAATTAATGAATGAAAGGGTATGTAGGTAGGCATGTAACAATTTTCTACAATTTCCCTTCTGTTCTATCTAATCTATGTCGAATGCGACAATAATGGCGTCTGTCAAATTGTGCTCGTATTTAATTTTTAAACGAAAATATCTAATTACTCATCGGTGGAAAATTATCCCTTAGCACTTCGCCGTGTTCCTTGAATTTTATTTGTGCAATATATCAATACACACCACGACATTTTTGATGCGTTTTGTAGTACTTTTTCACTGAAACAACTGTTGAATGGTCAACCGGTCAGAGCTAGCAAGCGACTGATTGAAGTGCGGTGTAATCACCGCAATTCAATGGAACCTAATAATGATGGGTGGTGTCCCCTCTAGTTCTACATATACCTCAATGCCTTTAGCTAACAATAAATCATAATTAAGTACTGCTTCCTCTTAGATAGTGTCACACCGGTGTCCTATCGAAATTTGAGAATAAGGGAGTAGAGTGTGCTCTAGTGTCTGCACACACACTTGTGCACTGTAATATTATGTATGTGGCCAATTGAGACAACCGCCGTAGTTTAATCCGTAGGAAGATAATATTATGACATGAATAGAGGATTTATGAAAATGCAGTGCATAGATAATAACAAATAACGTACCTTTCTATATATCTGTTTTACATTACAAAATTAAATTCATTGTCAAGGTCAGATTTCAAAGTTGATATTGTATTCAATGTTGGGTTTATGTGCTTTAAGTAGGTACGATTTTGCGTAAATGACCCCTTGGTATATTGGCTTGTGGTAGCTTAGGTAAGGTCGTAAAGTATATTATTAAGTGCTAAAAATTTGGTCATCCCCAGCACGAAGGCATGAGGTCAGGCTTCAAAGGCAGCTGATTGTATTCAACGCTTAAGTGCTTTTGAGCTCAATCGATGGGTCGTAAGTGCCGCTTTTATATGTACTTTTTGGTTAAGGTCATTGAGGTTTTATTAAGTGATAAAGGTGGACTTGTAATATGAGTATGTACTGTATGCTAAACCACTAAGTGGACTTTATATTGTTATAAACCTGAGAATTATTGGTTCCTATATTTTATATGGAAACTCTGATTTTTAATTATGTGGAGTAAACTGAGAGATGCCAATGTGTCATCCCCATACATTATCACTCAATTTGACAGATGCAAATTGTCAAAATGTATAGAAACTTGACACTTGCATCTGTCAGTTTACTCCACAAGATCAAAAATAAGAGTTTAGCTCTGAATTTAATGACGTTTGACAGCTGTGACAGGAGCTAGCGTGCGCGGGACAAAGACATTAGGTATATAATAAAGTCTCTGGCGTGAGACCACATACTTTTTTCTTCTTATCTGTGGCATAAAATAATGTCAGTCTATATTTTGTGTCTGTGGTTTGTAACTTAGTGAAATGGTGGCAGTACAATATGCTTTAACGGCAGAGTTCGCATTGTGTAAAGCCCTAAAAGTTTTATTTACACTATGCCCGCGTTCGGAAACTGCGGGCGCGTTCGGAAGCGCTAATTAGTCGCGCAATTTGCCGCAAGTTGCGCTAAGTTGGTTCTGATTGGTCGGCTGTTTGCGTCCCGAACTTGGCCCGCTATGAATTGTTTCGGCAACCCATTGCGCACTATCTCTGTAAAGTATCAGACTATTCACTGTCCTACTCAAGGGTGTCATAGAATTCAGGTTTGCTTCCTAAAATGCTTAGAATAATTATTATTCTAAGCTAAAACGATTGGCCAGCTTAAGGCGACACCGCGACAATGCTAGCATTGCCAATTGATTTAACTATATTAATTGTAAGTAGCAATAAATTTTATAATAGCTAAATATGGTCACTTTTCGCAATTAGGATTGTTATCTAACTACTTGGTGCGTGTAAAAAATATTGTAACGCATCTCATAAAAATGTTAATGCATTCCTTTATGTTTATATCTATCTTATCTTATTTAAATATATCTCATAATCCTCACAATTAATACAAATCAATTGGCAGTGCTAGTATCGTCGCGGTGTCGCCTTTTAACAAATAAACGTCGCGTTAATTCCCGTTTTAATATTTTATAGATATAATGCAACCGAAAAAAATATAAAACTATAAAAATAAACAACAATCAAATTACTTTGAAAGAGCTACGTGCACTTTAGCTTATAAAAGTGCAGCGCAGTTTCAGTCTGTGGCGTCGCGGGGGAAGGGGTGAGGGAGGGGGGGGGGGGGGGGGACCCCTTGCAGAAACAGCTTTTCATTTAGATTAATGGAATGTAGCTATTGAGCGGAATCTTTGCGAGATGAGTTGGTTCCGTTCCTAAGACTGTGGTTGTGGAATAAATAATAAAATTAAATTCTCCAACCGATATTGGGCTACAGCGTACAACACGATATATTATAGTGCTCAACTGTGTGCGTAAACACAAGCTCACTTTCCATTCCCTTACCATCTTTATTCGATGGGACGCCAGTATGATACGACGGAAGGGAGATTAGGCGCATGACCAAGGCACGGGGGTACTACACCACCAACTTCCAGACTACGGGTTGACACTGAGAATTTCTGGACAGAAAAACTCAGGTACAATTTTTTGACCCGCCCCGGGAATCGAACCCAGGACCCCAAGTCCAGCCGTCACTTTAAAGTGCGACTGCGCCATCGAGGTTGTGGAATATAAATCAACTAGCGTCCGCCCGCGACTTCGTACGCGTGGAGTTAGTTATTATTAATAATAATTGTTAAATCCGAGCACGAGGGGGGGGGGGGGGGGGGGGGGTTATTCGTAATTTATTTTGCAATGTGGGACACCCCCCTTGTCAAAGGTATATATACGTCCGTGCATATACAAATCCAATCACTGCAGAAACTGGCTCACTTGGTCTAGGCCTGTGAGTCCAGTATTATACCAAAATGATTATAAGATCATTTTGAGAGATAGAAACTATCACAAAAACATAATAATAAAATCATTTATTCAATGCCAATTATTACATGAAAAAATAAAAATTACAAACAATAAGGTACACATATAAAATTGCATTAAAACGGGCTCCACTCAGCTATGTCGCAATATCTAGGGGACACCACGACGCTGGTCTTCCGATACCTACCATCATATTTTGGACTATCCACACAATATATTTGTATAAACTGCAGCTTATGTGTTATTCTGATGTATAAGCTATATCATTCGAAAGTTGCATTAAAATCCATAGGTATTTTTTGCGTAAAAGAGGAACAAACATCCATCCATACTGACAAACTTTCACGCTTATAATATTAGTGGGATGAACAACCTTAGTTGACCAAATTAAAAATTCAATTTAAACCCGAGTCCTTAACAAAATATAGCTATAACCGCATATTAACCGTGGCTGTATGGCCCCGGGGCGTCTGTCACGAATAATATTGCCATTTAAAAAAATGCAATATTCATGCAACGCTTTAATATCTGCCGCTGCATTCAAAAGAGCGCGCGAAAGAATTTATACCCACTGCTGTGAACAGAAAAAAATTGCGTTTCGTTTTTAAAGCTCCATAAGATAGGAGAATCCTTTAATTAAAATATAGTAGGTACTACCTATTATGATTTTATTTCGGAAAAAATCCGTACAATATAATTTATTTTCTGACTAGTGGCCTTCGGGTCAATAGATGGCGCTGTGCTAAATAACATCGCGCAAGCGTTTCGTGTTTTCGGTTTATCTATAAGCCTTGTTGTTGTCTATTGAAGTTATCTCCAAAGAGTAACTTGAATATGGTTATCTATACTAATATAATAAAGCTGAAGAGTTTGTTTGTTTGTTTGTTTGTTTGTTTGAACGCGCTAATCTCCGAAACTACTGGTGCGATTTGAATAATTCTTTTTTTGTTGGATAGTCCATTTATCGAGGAAGGCTATAGGCTATCAACATAATAATATTAAGGGGGTTGTAAGGGGTTAAAAGGGGGGTAAAAAGTTACTTTTCCACGCGGACGAAGTCGCGGGCGGCCGCTAGTCTCTTTATAAATAGTATAGATTGCTTTAATATTGGATATAATAATCCAAATCAGTTCACCTTTTTGGGAGCCAGAGACACACACAGACAAACTGAAATACACGTCAAACTGCAGCAGGTGTCTATGGGCGGCGGTAATCGCTTACCATCAGACGATCCGTCTGCTCGTCTGCCACCTGTCACATAAAAAAAAACTACTATAACACACCGTCTTTGTTGCGTCGGGGGCTAAAAATTAAGGTGCGATCCACTAATCACTGCGCGTTCGTGCCTCGAAAACCACGTTATGCTGTTGTGGTCCTTCGCCCGTTCTCTCTACGGTTGTGTTACGCAGGTGTTCCATCGAATTGATAGGTTAAGGGAGTCATCATCATCATTTCATCTAATAGACGTCCCTTGCTGGACATAGGCCTCCCCCAAAGTTCTCCACACAGATCGGTCCTGTGCCACCCGCATCCAAGGGACTCCTGCGACCTTCAAAGCGTTGGTCTACCTGGTGGTAAGGGAATAGAGCAGCGGTCGTCACACTTTACTGCTCAAGAGCCACACATATCAATTTGAGCACTAAGGTCCGGGCCGCATTATATGTGAAGTACGGATGTGTTGTTACTATTAATTAAAGGAATCTACTTTACCGCGGGCCGCACGACTAACGTCTGGGGGCCGCATGCGGCCAGCGGGCCGCAGTTTGACGACCAAGGGAATAGAGATATAATCGCCGTTGCCAAATATCAGTTGGAGGAATTTATTCTATTCTGGTCAACACAGGTTTTGTTTCCTTTAATTTTTTTTCTGTTATTAGTTATTTCTATAGCTCTGACTATGAAAAAAATACTGGGAGATTGCTAACAGCTTTACTTTTTAAAATATACAATTTTATTATTTTAACCAAAAAATACAAAAAAAATATACATTATGTAAACAAAATTTCTATCAAATGATAAGATTTTCTGGATTGAACGAGATTATGTAGATCTCGTTGCAAACTCCAGTAGTAGTCTGCCATCATATGCGTATGCGAGTCCCACCGCCCCTGATAACGCTCTTTCATAGTTCCCAGATCTTGATGAAATCTTTCACCCTGCTCCTCACTAAAATCACCCAGATTTTGTGGAAATCGATCTAAATGAGAATGTAGGCAATGGATTTTTATGCTAATGTTACAATGTAGCTCTTGCAAGTTCAATAGCATGCTTTCAGCAAGCTCTACGTGGTGGTCAGATTTCTTTATACCTAAGAAATTACTCGCAACCAATACAAATGAATTCCAAGCTTTGGATTCGACCTCAGTCATTGATTAGACAAAATTATAATGTTTTACAAGTTGCCTAATTTTTAGCCCATCAAAAATACCAGCTTTAATTTTTTCTTAACCCAGGAAACTTGCATAAAAGAAAAATAAAACATTCGCTACTTTTATCAAGCGCCTTCACAAACTGCTTCAAATGCCGAGTTTAATATGGAGTGGTGGAACTATGATGCAATCACGAGGCACGTTAATAACATTTTTTGTTCATCTATTAGGTCTTCCTGCGCTGGCCAAACGTTTTGCAGCCAATAATACTGTTTGTCACGACTGTCCCAGAGACAAATGAAGCAAGGAAACTTTGTGGACTCCCCTTGTCGACCTAACAGAAAGTTGACCATTTTCAAATCAACACGAATGATCAATTGATGGTTTTGATACTTAATTTTTTTCATAACCTTAGAAATATTTGTGTATTTTAAAGTTTTGATGATATGCAGTTTTCATAAAGTCTGATATAGGTTTTCGATATTTTTTAAATATTTATTCACCACAAAATATAGCAAATACAATCGGGACTAAGCACACAACATCTTCTTGATGAAATCATATCGAAAATAATAACAAAATTGGTTTTAATTTCCAATAAAACATGAAAAACAGAACAAAAATAGCAAGTGAGGGTAATTAGCTATAACTCATAAACAAGAGCTGTTAGAGAAAAAGTGTTGCCATATTTATAAAATACGCGTTGATTTGAGATAGAAACATAAAAAAAACCACAGGAAACAAATAAGTTTATTTTTTTTGTTGACCAGTGTTATGATTGTACATAGAAGGATCAGGCGCGGATGAAATGTTGGCAGTGCACTTGTAACTCTACTGGTGTTGCAGGTGTCTATAAGCTGTGACCGGTCTGCTGATCTGCCACTTATAACACAAAAACGTCCCAACCTGTGGCTGAGCGTGAAACCATACCTAAAAGGTCATAAAATTAGGTAGAAAGTAAGTATCAGCCGATATACTGTCCCACTGCAGGGCACAGGCCTCATAGTTGCGATGACTGATGGAGATCAGCCATCGCTACTAAGATGGGATTATGCTTAATCACCACGCTTGCCTAATTCGGATCGGTGACCACAAACCCGAGCTAAGTATGTTCATAAAATTTGAATCAAACGTTTTGTTCGAACCGAGAAGTATTTTTTATGACCAGTCGGACATAAAAAAAGCTTCTCGGTTTTCAAATCTATCCTGGTGCCTGTCCATAGAACCATAACTAAAAGGTAGCATCAGGTAGATACCTTTAAACCCGTGGTACGGAACACATAGCTGTGTTCCCGGTAATGTTGTGTCGCTTGTAGGCTGAATGGCGCAGGCCGCCGCACTGCGACGGACCGTCGCACATCCGCCCGCCTTGCTCGTACACACTTCGAAAAATACGCGTTTATGCCGATTAGTTTTTTTTATTTTTTTTATGTCATTGGCGTGCAGACGGATCACTTGATAGTAAGCGATTACCGCCGCCCATAGACACCTGCAACACCAGTAGAGTCAAATGCGCTGTCAACCTTTAATTGATTAAAGGGTGGCTTCCCCCCAAATGGGCCTCCGGTGCTCTCACTCTCTTGGCAAAACACACATTCATGCCGAAGCGTGGCTCTTCCACGGTTAAAAACTTTCTTAGGCCTGCTTTAAACTCTCAACCGTTTATTATCTACCGAAAAAATTTAATGAGTAGTAAAAATATTATGACAATCAGCAAAATAAATTGTTCATGTTATGTATAATGCTGCTTTAGTCATTGCTGACCAATTATTCATTTTGCACTAGTCCCATTGAAAATCAGCATTATGGCCTATGGTCGTAACATAAACTTAGTAAGAACCATTTATGCTGGATAGAACAGAATACAGTATGTAAACACTCGACACAGCTGGCCAATGCGGAGCGAACTTTTTTCTTTTTTTTTTGGTTTTAATTTCTCCTTTTTTGCGTCATAAGGTCCAGATTAAAAAAGCCAATAAGATTTTTTTTAAGCTTGTTCTTACGCCGTATATCCTTTAATAATTACTGAACATTTTAGTTGTCTTTTGTATTTCTTGGTGTTTGTGTCATTTTCTCTAGCATTAAATGTGTTATGGTGTCCAAATTAATAAATGTACCTACTCCGGTCGAGCCGGCCCATTCATGCCAAAGCGTGGCTCGGTCAACGGCAAAAGGTCGCTTACCATTAATATACCATCGTCTGACACCTATCATATATGTATATTTGCCCTTATTTTTACCAAATTAACAATTTATTATTATTATTATATTATATAAAAATACATACGTAGAAAAATACGGCAATTCGAAAGCATCCTAAGTCCTAGCATTAATACTCCGTAGCTCACGGCTCTTGATCTTCGCCAGCTTTTGGCCTACATTCGAGTAGGGTTACCAGGGCTTGAAACAAAAATCCGGACTAAATATGTGGATCGTATGTCCACATCACCTTCATTGCGATAAAAACAGGCTATGCAAACATTTATGCAGATACAGTGATTTTGCCGTTTTCCGTCGTGAATGACAGAGACAATCGCGCGGGACTGACACGTTACGATAGTATATCGTATCGTGCGATAGATTATCGTATCGTGTGTCTATATATAACTATAACAAACTCTTTGATTTCAGAAACAAGTAATTATTTTCTAGTAGCCGGACTTAGCTGTCCAAAAACCGTAAATTCTCAGTTGCGTCTAAAACTGCTGTATGTGTACGTGTATGTATATGGTTGGCGTTTCGGTTAACTGTGGGAGAGCCACGCTTCGGCATGAATAGGCCGGCTCGACTGGAGTAATGCCACGGCCTCACAGAAGACCGGCGTGAAGTAGCGCCAGCGTAGTGTATCGCCAAGTAAGTGAGGTACCGGAGGCCTACTCGGGGGGAAAGGGGGTTAAAGGTTGGCAGCGCACTTGTGACTTTACTGGTGTTGCAGATGCCTATAGGTGGCGATAATCACTAACCATCACGTGATCTATCTGCTCGTCTGCCACCTATCACATAAAAAGTCTGAGGTCCGTTTGTGTATGACTATTATTGAGAAGAAAAACTTGTTTATGCTTTTTGGATCTATGTTTGTTTTGGTTGTCATATGAGTGAAAAAAGTGAGAAGTCAAATTGGAAAAGATATTGGTAAATAAATATAAAAACAGGTAAACGTAGGTATTCATACAGTCCATCATTCAACACATCCCCGTATCGTCATTTTCAACTATATCCGACTGTTTCCGCACGCCTGGTAGTCCTATTCGAGCAATAAAGGCCAAGTCAAGGCCGCAGCTATCGGGTGCGGTAATCTAACGAAATTATTAGGATGCCCTATTAACACTGGGAACATACGTACGTACGTTGTATAACGGTCTAAGGGCGCCACCAGACCATCGTCGATGTTAAAATGTGTGTGTGTGTGTGTGTGTGTGTGTGTACCTCTATCTATACTATTTATAAAGAGATAACTTCTATAGACAAAGAAAAGGCTTAAAGGTAAACCTTTCGGTTTACCTATAAGCCTGTGCGTCTTTGTTTTGCGCACACACTGAAACACTATACTATAATATATCCTGCTTACGTGGCTGATCTTTAATGTCGTAAGGCCCAGACAGCAGACACAATAGAAAATCAATGTTTTATGCCTTTTTTTTTAAGTGATAGGTAGCAGGCGAGCAGGCGGATCACCAGATGGTAAGCAATTGCCGCCGTCCAAGGACACTTGCAACACCAGTGGAGTTACGTGCGCTGCCAACCTTTTATCCCCTTCCCCCGAGTGGGCCACCCTCACTCACTCGGCGAAACACAGCACAGGGGCTGCTTCACGCCGGTTTTCTGTGAGGCAGTGGTATCACTCCGGTCGTGCCGGCCCATTCATGTCGAAGCGTTTTCGTGGCCGAATATCGGTTGGAGGCTTTTTTCGGTGACCTATTAAAACACTATTGTTTTTTCCTCAATGTAACACGTGCGTGTTGACGGGGCGCTCGTCCACTCGGAAACCCTCACGCTTGTGAGCGCTCGCCTCACACATCTTCGCTCGCTTCGCTTATTTCAGCGCGCTCCTCAGGCGGCGGGGCGGAATTGATTCTTGCTTCTAACAGACGCGGCGAAAATTAATAGGCTAAGAATATTCGTATCGAAAGTGAAGTGCCGGGAACTTTCGCTATGGGTAGATGATGTAATAGTATACAGTAAATACGATCAACGTTTAAAAGTTAACCAAAGCGTAAACGTTATTCTTGTGAAGAATTAAATTAATTTTATAAGAGATTATTAAAATAATTAAAGCGATAAATTCTATAGACACCGGCAGACCTTATATACAAACAGAAAAGGCAAAACATAAGCGCGGTGTACTCGATGCCTAGCGCCATCTACTGGTAGACAGTGGACCTACTGTTTTTCGCTATGGGTAGATGATAGATAGATTAAAATAATTAAAGCGATAAATTCTATAGACACCGGCAGATCTTATATACTCGTACTAACAGAAAAGGCGAAACATAAGCGCGGTGTACTCGAAGCCTAGCGCCATCTACTGGTAGACAGTGGACCTACTGTTACGAATGGAAGTGAGGGCTGCACCTAACTTTGCTATGGGTGAAGCCCTGCTGGCTGGCCAGGCAAGCCTCTAATCTAAATTAGTTTTTATTTCTATTACATTTTTCTATAATCTGTAGCTGCACAATTCCATACTGAAAGCGTTTGAAGTAACCCCAACACTATGCAGATATTTTGAGTCGCGAATGTGCCATCCATTGGCGGTAACAAATTTTAACTCGTTCATGACAGCATAAACACAGATTTAGGGTTTATATCATCGAAGATTTAGTATTATTTGTTAATATGAACCAGTACCTAAAAGTTGTCTGAAAGAAATCGCTACAAGCGATAAGATCGCCTATATGCTGTTTATAGCTGTTGTTTCACCGATGTATTCTATTTCTGTGCAATAAAGAAAATCTATCTATAATCTGATTCATAATCATGTAAACTGACAGATGTCAATGCGTCATCCCCAATCCCCATACATTATCTTATAGGAACTTGTCATTTTCATCTGTCAGTTTACTTTACATGATTATGAATCAGAGTATATATGTTTTTTTTTTAATTTGGCTTGTTAAGATACAAGTACCAAACAGATATATTTCTGACACTGCGGATGCAGCTAAACAGTGCTACCAGTCGGGCCATAAAGATGTCACTTGTAGACGGATGTCGGCCGCGCGGGGCCATGCGATCACGGTTCGATTTGTGCGCTTTGATACAGGGTTGTTAAAATATATTTTATTACTTTTCTTTACGATAAATTCTTCTCCTGAATAACGTGTGATCAATATTTTAATTTTATGAGTATTATTGGAGTTGCTTTTTAACTTAGAACGAAAGTTATTAGGATATGTTCAAATTAGAAAAGGTCCGTAATTGATATAAACGGAATTAAACGCGAGGATGTTTAAATATAAGTACGGTGACCTGTACATCAAGTTACTACAATCTGTCAAATTTCTTCAATCGAACCTCACTTTTATGTCAAACGTGTTTGGTTCAATATCAACTGAGGAAATTTGACAGATTGTAGTAACTTGATGTGCTGGCCACTGTACATTAATGCTTAGGACGAGAAGTGATGGATGTAAATGTCTACCGATACAATCTGTATAGGGTTGTCAAGTGAGTCGCCAAAAACTATATAGGTAACCCAAACCTAGTTGTATGCTGAATCCCAAAAAAAATATTGTTCTGTCCGGTATGACCATTTATTTTTTACCGGACAAGCCAAAAAAATACCGGACTGTGCGCTTAAATACAGGACATCTGGCAACCCTAACCCTGTATAGAATACAGCCATACACGCTATTTTACGACTATAATATGGGAAATGGGAGAGGCTTTATTTAATAGCCTTGTCGATAGTTGCATTTCCAAAGAGTCTTCAAGCACGCTTTTAAACATTCTTACATAACAGTCTATAATACAAATAAAAGGAAGTCTGTACCATATATAAAAGGTACTTCTTTATAAAACCACTAGGCTTATATTCCCACAACATCTCATACATTGACATGACTCCGTACTGTGTAACTTAAGGACATTTGTTACAGATATTTAATTATCACAAAAGAGGAAATACAAGTATATACATAAATAAATATACGAGTAGGTATTACACCCAGACACTTAATAAACACAAGAGTTAATCACACTAATGTTTGTCCCGGGTGGGGATCCAATCCACGATCTTTGGTGTATGGAGCAGGTTCATTACCAAATAGGCCATCCGGCCTGGCCATTATACTACCTATGTAACCCGAAAAGACGAAACACTTATACAATGTAATTGACACCCAGCGCTATCTATTGTCAATAACAGCAAACATGAAGTCCCGTAACGAAGTGAGCGCGGGCCACTAGTACTAAATAATACCAATGTATTGCTACTCAGCGGCGCCCGCGCAGCGACAACAGTCAATTGTTTTTATGACAAAAATTGTCGGTAATTTGAGGCGTGACTGGGCTACGGATTCATCTGGCACCAACTGATGCAGACTCGTACTATAATAATAAGTACTGCGTAGTATGGTTTAGACGGTTCAACAAATGTATCTTGCCCACCATGATGTATGGAGCCGAAATACCCTTAAGAACTAGTTCTTGAGTTGACACATTACAGAAATTTAATGTACAATTCCGACTGTCTTTTCGCTTAAAGTATATGTCTTCAGGCCCCCGATTCTCGTGCATGTGATATTTATCGACTCTAAAAATATACCACAAGTGTACAAGGGAGTGTAAAAAGAGTTTGACTACATGGTTAATGGAAATGAATTATCAAGAATTTGAAAATCTACTTGGTACTTAAATTCACAAACGCACTATACGCGCACGCACACACACACACTTACACACACACACACACATACACACACATACACACACAACGCATAAAAACAAACATGCACACACACAATCTCACTTTTAAATTCTGTATTAATTTTAGATATTTTAGTTGCTTTACTTTGGTCTTTCTTTTTCTTTGTTCTCTCATTTAAGTATTATATCGAGGGGTGAAAGGCTATTTGTTTTAAGCGACATTTTTGCAACTTTACAGGAGAGCGTTTTAAAGTTTTAAATTTCGGAAAAAAAATCATAAAATCTAAACTATTTGATATTTTTGCCTGCAAGTTTTACAAATCAGTTTAGTTTTAAAAGGCCCAAATTCTGGTTACATTGTTTACTTTATAATTATAATATCTTCGAAAAAAAATGTCACTTAATACAAAATGCCCACTTAGTAGAGTAAGGCAAAATGATTGAACCGACACTTTATTCTGTTGACAGCTGCAAGCAAATTGATTTAAGTGTTACTTGCACTGTATTTCAGAGTAAGGCGATAGGGTAAAATCTATTTGGTTTAAACTCCAAAATTAAATA
Source organism: Cnaphalocrocis medinalis (assembly GCA_014851415.1). Classification (NCBI taxonomy): domain Eukaryota; kingdom Metazoa; phylum Arthropoda; class Insecta; order Lepidoptera; family Crambidae; genus Cnaphalocrocis; species Cnaphalocrocis medinalis. The sequence continues at coordinate 3,740,677 of CM026276.1, read as the reverse complement.
TTTCAGGGTCAAATTAAAATAGCTTAAACAACAATTTGAAACAACTGCACTTGTATTAAATAGCATTTACTTCTATAACTTTATAAAGAATGGTCAATGATACCATGAAATTATTGCTTATTTTTAAGTTTAGATGTTAGTGGAGACGATGTTATCTTTAAATCAAAAACAAAATTATGTGTTATTATTAAAAGTTTTCACAAATCTTATCAGTTGATATCACTTATCAGTTGTCACCGGCGGACACCTTTCACGGAGAGGGAGGAGACGTACATATTGGCGTCGTCTTCTCCCTCTCCTTGCTCTTCTGAGCGCGGGGGCGAGAAGATGCCACTCGCTTACGCTCCACCGCCTCCTTCGCTGCCATCACGTGCTCGCTAAAGGCAGCGAAGTCCTTCCAGGCCTCATCACTCGCTAGTATAGCTCTCGCTATACTAGCCAGTGAGAGGTCTTGGCCGACCCTCGCCACTAATGCATAGCGCTGCGGAGCTTCCGACGCACACACCGTTAGGGTGTGTGACGCCAAAGCAACCATACCCGGTTATTACCTGCACCATCCGGAAGGAGACGACACCGTGGCTCCGCTCCAGCCACCGGTCCAAGACCGGGGCGAGCGCGTCGAGCGTTCTCCGGCCGTACGAGGTGCTCAGACCATCGCCTCAGGAGGACCTGACAAGCTTCTTTCCGCACGGCCTCCCGCTTGACGGGGCAGTAGAGCAGTAGACTCCCCTACTGCCCGCTACTTATATACGCCGGCGAGTACGACGAGAGAGAGGTCTCAGCGAGCAAACAGGCTGCACCGAAACTTACCGTTCGGTAAGCTCGAGCGATCCGCTGCGCCATCACCCGCTGAGGCCCCCGCAAGAAAGGAAGGTATTCCGATTTTGCTAGGGAATCCGATCAGACTGGCGCCCCATTTAGCGCCATTGATCTCAGGATGCTGGCTTAGAGCCGTCGGTGCCTGGATCCTGGTCCGCGCAGGTTCAGCAGCAGCCACGAAAGCGTGTATACTACTACCCTACTACCTGAGCTACCCTGAGGAGTCGCGAGTCCAGGGTGAAGCCGAGATAACGCAACTCGCCTTGACCTCGCCGGAACCTGGGGACCTCAGACAGCAATGTGCCTGATGGAGCGAAGCCTATTACCAGCCCGCGGAAACAGATCACCTCGGTCTTTTTTACGGCGAACCAGGCACCGCACCCTCTCTATGACTGAGTCCGCCGCGGCTTTTTCAAAGGTCTCCCCCGAGACGTGACAAGGTGTCATCTGGTATGCAGATGATACCCATGTCCCAAAGGAGATGGCCGCGCAGGACCCAGTCATACCCGATGTTCCAGATTAGGGGCCCAAGGAGGAACCCCTGTGGAAAACGGTCTCTACGATGCGTCGCCGGGCGACGCCTGATTTGTCCACGTACATGACCTCAGGTTCATCAAGATAATTCTCGATGAGGATGGTCAAGTACTGAGGCACTCGAAAATAGCAGAGTGTCTCCAGTATTGTGCGTCGTAGGGAGAGAGTTGTACGCATTTTTTATGTCTAAGGATACAGCAACAACTCCCTTCCCCTCTTCAGCGGCCTCCTCCGTCTCTCTTTTCAAACCTTTCAGGGCGTCAACCGTAGACTGGCCCGCCCTGAATCCATACTAAGCCTTAAAGGTTGAAGCCCACGTCCTCTAGATGCGCGGTGAGGTGGGAAGCTACTTCTTTCCAGCAGCTTCCTCACCTCATCCAGGAGCCATTGGCATTGTCCTTGTCCGATTTGGGCAGCACCCAGCACGGGAAAGGAGAAGGCCTTCTCGTTGGCCTCTGTGCCCCTAGCGCCCTGCTGACCCCAAAACTTATGTATCGCTGGTCGAACAGCGACCCGGCGTCGTCCACCCGCCAGTCAGCGGTGCACGCGGCTATGGACGGGGTGGCAAAAGTGATGTCCACCACCGATCCGCTGTTCCGCTGCACCCACGCATGGGTTAAGCCGCTATTTAGGAGGGTGAGAACACTCGCCACCGCCCACTTCTGCAGGATGCGACCCCACTGATCCGTGGTCAGGTTCCCCTACGCGACAGATTTTGCGTTGAGGTCCCCGGCGAGAATTACTGAGCGTGGTGTACTGAGCGGCCCAAAACCACGCTCAGAACACTCAAGAATGCCTCACCGGGCAACTGACTGGCTGGGGGAGAAGTACCCTCCACCACGGCCAGGTTGTCCCATGAGACAGCCACATACCCAGACTTTTAAATCAGCCTTCAGCAATTATTCCAGCACTGCGCATACATACATTCGTTATCACGGTTCGCGACAGACTTTTAAGCACTCGGCGCAAGTGGTGGGGAAAGACGTCGGCGGCGAACAAAAATGGTTTGATCCGTCGTGGCTAAATAGTACCATAATAATATTTCAATGTCTGAATGGACATAGATATCACAATTTTGAGTTTTGATAAGTGTTTCAAATAACTATGCTTAAATGTGGGGTATGTTTGACCGACACTTATTTAATTTCAAGAATGCGGATAAATTTCTGAAACGACATGCTAATAAAATTTTGATAAGGACGATAATGATTTAAACGACATAATATTATGAAAGTGGATAAAAAACAAAAAGGTTGAAACGCCTTGTCACATGTTTTTTTGAATAAAGCATAATGTTTTAAGTGACAGCTAAGATGACTTTTGGTGGAATTCATAATGATTTAAGTCACAGTTTTAGCAAAAAGTAGTTACAGGAAAAACGCTTTAACCGCCATTGAGTACTATTATTGTGATTGCAAAACATGTTTAAGCGGATTTTAATCGCGTTTGTGTATGGTTCATATCCATGGTCCCTAAAAATGATACCGATTTTTGGCGTTTCATACATCACTGTTCTAAAATGAGGCCAAAATTTTCATTGTTTGAAGCGCCAAAAAAGTCGTCTATTAATTATGAAACCCAGCTCAATCGACGCAGAAAAATTCGCTGATTCCGAATATGTATATAACTCAATATCGCCCAAAGTGTCGCTTAAAACAAATAGCCTTTCACCCCTCGATATGTAAATTGATGTGGAAGAGCGGGACTCTTAGCACAGGCGATGCAAGCTTAACAGGAGATCCCAATCATGTGTTGTTAATGTATAAGTGGAGACGAATAAAGAATTTATTTATTATATTATTATTATTTATTATCGAAAAAATAAGTATATCGCAAAAACTTACTGTATAGTGTTAATGCGATATTTCGCCATGTTTTTCGAATCGAAAACCACAGAATGAAGGGGCAGATAGATCATAAATAGTCCTAACTTCCGATAGATCAACATTAAGTCGAACCGTATATTGAATGATTCGCCAATTCGTACATTTCAGTCGTTAGAATGGTTAAAGGGTCAGGAAATGACAGGTCTCCGGAAGGGCCGAAAGTCTGGAAGCGGAGACGAATTCCATTACCAACCTACCAAAATCAATTTAAATAGTTTGGTTGGTGTAATAAAAATGGATTATCAGCTTTACAGTGTAAGTTTTTAACAGTGGGGGAGCCACGCTTGATGCTCGATAGGAGTAATACTACGTCCTCACAGAAAACCGGCGTGAAGCAGTGCATACGCTGTGTTTCGTTGCGTGAGTGAGGGTACCGGAAGCCCAATCCAGGGGAAGGGGGGTTAAACGGTTGCAGGTGTCCATGTCCATGTCGCATGGGCGGCGGTAATCGCTTACCATCATCAGGTGATCCGACGGCTCGTCTGCCACCTATATCATAAAAAAAGAACTGTAAGCATACTGTACATTTCAATAAATATTATGTAGGCAGACACCAGGGCGGTTAGAAACTCTTTTAACAAATTCTAAGTGAGAAAAGAGAAGAAAAGCCGCTTACGCAGGTATTTAACTCAACAATTTTATTCCAAGAAATCATATTACAATAACATTATTCACAATCAAATCACAAAATACGATCCGGTTGTCACGTGAACAACCCCCAAGTGGGAAAGCTCAGACACTTGGTGACAATGGACACAATTAATTTCCCCTGAACAGCCTACCACGCCATTACCGACTCTATAGGTATCGCAATAAGGCGTTATGGCGTGCCAATGGGAAATAATTGGTAGTTACAACAGTTTAATAGCAGGTCACGCAAAGTATAACGTGTGATTTTGAATATAGGTTGACGTGCGGGTTTGTTTGTGCTTTTTTTAAATAAATGGAGCACTAAGTCATAGAAACTACTTATAAGTGGTTTCTGACGATGTTTGTTCAGAGAGAGTTAATTTTTTTGTGCGGTTAACAAACTCAAATTAAAAGAAAGAAAACATTAAAAAAGAAAAAAAAAATCCTTGAAAGTTTTTTTAACTATCAACTTAAAGCCTCATTAAACTCAATTTATATGACTATAAAAAACTTGTCGTGCGATTTACTTGTTAAAAAATATATTATTTTGTAAGTAGGTATGTTACTCGATTTCTCCACCAATTATGAATGGATTTTTATGATTATTTTTGTTTGGTAGCCCATCATTCAAAAGTGGTCCCATATAAATTTTATCAAAATTGAATAATTGGTTTTAGAAAAAAAAAACAACAAAACCCAAAAAAATTGTTCAATTGTATATATTGTGGCGGTAGTCTTGAAGGCGGTTTTTTTTTTCTAAAATTATATTATTATTAGTTTCCTATATAAGATTTGCCAATGTCTATGGAGTCTATCTTTTTATAGATCGTATAGTTATAGAATATTGTTTAATATTACATTAACCATACCGACAGCGGCAAAACATACGTATTACGTAGGCACACACCCACCCTGTAATCCTGGCGTTTATTGTCATAAATTACTGAATAATTGATGGCATATGAATTAGGGGCGGGTCTGAAAGCCATTACAGGGTAACGACGCACTCTAATAGTTTGTTACAGTTTGCTGTGGATAATCAAACTTTTTCATCGACGTTGCTAGTGTTGTCCCTCAATAGGTTAATAAAATCGATGAATGAATAACATTAAATATCAGATTAACGTTGGATATTCTTAATAAAATTCATGGTCCTTAACGACGAATATATCTACATTTATGATACGGACAGCTAAGGAGTGGAACTTCCTGCCGAGGTTTGTTTTTCCCGACCACTATAATTTGGACATCTTTAAGGAATGAGTGAACAGGCATCTTCAAGGCAAACGCGTGTCATTCTAGACCGCATCGTCACGTTCCATCAGGTGCGATTGTGGTCAAGCGTTGGCCTATAGTCTAATAAAAAAATGTATACTAAGTAAAGTATAGTTCATATGCTAGGTTGGAAAAAAATGGACCCTAGAATGCAACTGCCTAAACTCCTTAAGTCCTTATTTTAAAAAAAAGAATATGACTTTTTTGTCCGAGAATGGAACCGGAAAAGACCTAAAATTTAATTTGGTCATTTTATTCCATCAATCGAGTCATTATATTTTGTTCATAAAGGTTTTAGTAGCACACACATACTTGCTCTGTAAGTAGATACAAATGTTTTTATATGATAAGTGACAATAAAAACAAATAATAGTTAATTAATTGTCTAACAGATGTATAAAGGGTAATTTTAAAGATGCACGGCAATCGATTACTTTCTATGGAATGCCAACCATACTCATATTAAAAAGTGAGGAATTATAGAATACGTCGTAATTATTATGAAGTCGTTTGGCCATCACTTTTATCTAACTATCGATGAATAATTCAGACTATAGCGGCAAAACTAAGCTATTACCGTCTATTAAAAAGTTGGTTGAAAACATCAAGCAGTAAAAAACTATTAAAGAGTTTTCTCTCTTATTATTTGAGTATTTAGGGCTTACATGATTTTGGGGTTTTATTTATTGATTTACCAATAATTGTACACTTACTACATGGTGACTTAAGAGTACAGTTTATATTTAAATGTACAACTTATTAGACAGGCAAACACTGCGTGCTAAAGTAATACATACTACCAAAGATTTAAAATCTTTGCACACTACTAATTAATTTAGTAAATACCTATTAAAGAAAACAAAAAGAGAAACTATAAGATCTAATGATTTGCATTATAATGAAAATGCGACGAAATGGTTCCTACAGATGGTACGGCAGTGTTTGCTTCGCGCTCGACTTGGCGGGGACACTGCCATGCCCCCTGATCGTTTAAATACAATTTATCTTTGCACAATAACTAGGCGGATTCAGCGATCCAAAGTAAGCCTCCAATAATAAGAGTCTCCATATAGAACGGTCACGCGCCACCTGCTAGTCAACAGCCTGTAGTCCGCACAAATATTTCTCATCTCTCCAGCATTACCTTCCACCATCCCAGGTAGACTCTTTTTGCCGCACAATCTTATCCCATTCTCTCGAGTTGACCGAGCCAGAAAAGTCGATATCTTATATCATCGGCGAAACTAAAGCAGTTTCGTCGGTGATATTAGTAGGCTGATGAGGGGCTGAAAAGTGATAAGCATGAATTTAAATGAGTCAAGGAGCAGAAGACGGCCAAAAAAGAGATGGATGGATTGTGTGAAAATGATATGACTGAAAAGGGGGTTGATGATACGATGACGAATGACAGGGACGAATGGAAGAAGAAAAAATACTGCGCCGACCCCAGATAATCTGCGAATAGGTGGAACTCGTTGCCATCCATCTGTCCTACAATATGGACTCCTTCAAACGAAGTATGAAGAAGCATCTCGCGGGCCAGTATGGCAGTGCCAACGGATGTGATGCCCTGCCGTCGCGTCCGTTGTAACTGCAACGTGGGCTCTCCTCTTGCTTATCATCAGGCTGAGGTGAGCTAATATACTGAGCCAATAAAAAAAAGAGCAGGCAGATGATGATTAGGCTAACCATGCTATAGATTCCATGCTTCTACTCAGTTAATTAGCCAACAAAGCCCTAAGCAACGAATAGCCTATACCTCTAGAAAACACTAGCAAATTGATTCCAATTCAGATAAAGCCAGCGTATCTCGCACACTTCATTACGATCCATCACTCTATGCATATTCGCAGCCGGCGCAAAGGCCTCACCCGCGGCAATTTCCGCCTCCGGTCGTCCAGCGCCGCACCACTTACGGTGAGGTCGGGTGCAAGTGATAGCGGGTAGCGGGGAATCTATGTATCTCTATGTGGGAGAGCCACGCTTCGGCAGGAATTAGCAGGAGTTATACCGCGGCCTCACAGAAGACCGGCGGCAGAAGACTGGCCTGTGCTGTGTTTCGTCGAGTGAGAAAGAGCACTGAGGCTCAATCGGGGGGGAACAGGGGTTAAAGTTTGGCAGCGCTTTTGTGACTTTATTGGTGTTACAGGTGCTATAGGCGGCGGCCATCGCTAACCATCAGGTGATACGGTTCCTCGTCTACTACCTATCATATAAAAAAAATCACACCCCCTTGCCCATTGATGTGTCACAGGCCTACCCTCACGTCAAAGATAAATAATAGACTTCTTAAACCGTTCAGAATTTATTCGTATGTATAAACCTTCAAAAATAAAAGACATTATAGATATTTTATTTAAAAAAATAGGGACTTGTTACATTTTTTAAAGGCTTATGAAAGTTGGGGATAAATAAATCTGTGGCCCAACATGACAACTTAAAATGACGATTTCCTATTGATCCCCAGGATCCCACTGGACGCCATTAATAACATTGTGGTGTTTTAGACAAACAGAACAAATAGTGGAAACATATTTATGAATCTGTAAAGATTAAAATACTATGTTGAACTATTTTACTGTCCAGTACGAACTATACGTATTTACGCAGGCCAGCACAGACCTCACCTGCTGGAATTTTTATCCTATAGGTACACCTTTGCTTTACTATGACTTATGAGGTAGGTTCTAAGTGATAGCGGGCAGCGGGTGCGAGTAAAAGGAAAATGTTCATACGCATAAGTTTGAAAATACAGTTTTAACTGGGTCGCTGACAGTCGTACTGCTACATTAGTATTTAAATTCCCAACAATTTATAGCCTGTAAACCTACAACTGGCACTAAATTCAAGATAACGATCCTCTATCGTGGCAAATTACAGATCACAACTATACATTACTGTTTGCTTCTATGTGCTGAAACGTGTATTTTTTATTTTGTTCCAACATTTTTAAAGGAATGTAATGAGTGGGGGAAAATAGGGTAGGTTGGAAGTAGACCCGATTTCTAGGAAACATGGCTTTATACTGTATCCGTACTATTTATATATGTATCAGTATTATACATTTTCACATATTTAGGACTCTTATTTCCCTTTTTCAATATTGTACCACCTATCCCTCTTCTATTTATCAAATTTCCTTTGCCCAGATGTTCTCTTTGACCGCCGAAATTGTACATACAATTTCTTAATAATATTATATAAGATTCATAAGTTGTAATTTTTTTGAAATAAAGTTTATTTAATATCTACTGTTAATGCATAAAGTCTATCTACTGTATCAAACGGTCAAATGGTTCTGACCACCTGTCACCGAACAAGACGAGGCAAGTTTGATTCCCAGGGCGGTAATATCATCAGCACAATTAGCTGCACACTGTTAATTTATTTAATAAGACATAAGGGTCAAGAGTGGGCTATTAACTGTGTAGTTGCTATTATATTACTGTATTATGTATGACTAGTAGTAGAGTTGGTTTAAGATTCGTTCGACTACAGATGGAAAATTATTGTTTTCTTCAGTACTAATAGTTTCTTAAGATGAAAAAAGTACAGTATAGATGCGCACGACTTTATTTCCTGAGCAACTATCGTTCTGGCACAGAATACTTAATAGTACAAGTACAGAAAGCCCACTTCTAAAAACCGTTTATAGAAAAATAAAGGCTCAGGCTACCATAACAAAGTTTAAATTCCGATCGCCCAGCGTTCAACACCTACAATTTTATTCATACCTAGAAGTGTGTTCTCTTTCTATCGCACGCAACTGTCGCGCATTCGTCGCCGCTCGCTCGTGATTTTCTACTGATTGGCCCCTCCGGAGGGGACGCCGCATGTACTTGCAAGTTCGAACCCACACGCGGAGTGGGACAGGCCTGGTTCTGGTTAAAAAAAAGAAAGGAGAAATAAAATACCTTTATTAACTTGGTTACAACTCACTCAGTCTCCCCTAAAAATATTTGTGTTAATAGACGTGTATTACGAGTTCTCGTGGACTGTGTAAAAGTAAATTTCACATGCGGCGAGGTTCGTGAGGTATTCGGCCAGGCAAAAATGGGAACAAGCGTCCTTGACGAATATTTTGAAGAAACCAGAGTAGTTAACGTTAAGAAAGAATGTTCACATGTGAATGTTTTAGTTTTGAACGTAATAACCAAAGTACCTAATACTTACCACTAAATAGTAATACTTCAGGCTCGTAGATTTTGCTACTCATCTGTCTTTATATTTTTGACACTAAAAAGCCGCTAAATCTATACTTACTATTATAAATTTTAAGGTGTGTAGAAGGCATCAGTAAGATTCAGATTGATTGTTCTCTGGTTTTAAAGACATACAATGCGTAATTTATTGTAAAAGTACTTAGTAAGCAGAGCGCCAAATGTCAAACGCGCGACATGATTTGGTGTTAGACTTCATCAAAATGTTTGTCTGTTATATTGCAATTTCCAGGAACTTCCAAAATTCATAACACTAGTAGAAATGCATTCCCAATCACGCTCTTTTAATGGCCCGACACCAACAAAAATGTAATTTTCAAAACGCGAAGCAAATAAATTAAATCTAACCTCAACGAAACCAGCTCAAATACTGCACGAAACTTTGTAGTATGCATTACGAAGAATTTCCAAACAAATCCTTCTTGAACAAACGGAATGATTAACACCGACGGCTGACTCCTGACCTTTGCTGTCTCGATGCAGACAGCGCATTCTACCTGCATTATAATGTCCTCATAAAGTCTAACTTAGTGTAGGCCTCCTAACTGGGTTACGGAAACATACGGGGTTGCGATTAGCGCGGGGACGGAGCGGGTCACGAAACTTCATAGTTTATTTATACATAATAATAATAATATGTAAGTTCACATAATCTGGGTTATTCCTTTATCACTCAAACTAGCGGTCGCCCGCGACTTCGTCCGCGTGGAAAAGTAACTTTTTACCCCCCTTTTAACCCCTTACAACCCCCTTAATATTATTATGTTGATACAACTTAAACAAATTATTTCGACCAAATTTGGTACCATAAAAACGGTCATTGTGACTAAACCTTAAAAGATAGACATATGCCGTCGCGGACTTTTTTTTAGATCATGTATAGAGGAATAATTCTTTCATACATATTTTTTGTGTATCTTGAACCGTTTTCGCAGCGCACGCAAAGAAAGCCTTCAAAAATGAATAATTTTCCCCGTTTTTTACACATTTACCGCTCTGTCTTTGCTCCTATTGGTCATAGCGTAATGTTATTTAGCCTATAGCCTTCCTCGATAAATGGACTATCCAACAAAAAAAGAATTATTCAAATCGCACCAGTAGTTTCGGAGATTAGCGCGTTCAAACAAACAAACAAACAAACAAACAAACAAACTCTTCAGCTTTATTATATTAGTATAGATTATTATATTAGTATAGATATACAAGCTGTATAGAGTATGTGTGTAAATATTTTGTGTTTGACGACCCGTTTAGCGCAATGGTTTGAGCACCGGTTGGGACGCGAGGGTCGCGGGTTCGATTCCCGCACCAACACAAATGTTTGTTGATGAAACAGAAATTTGTGTTGGGTCTGGGTGTTTGTGGTTACTTCGTTGATTCTAGTTTCCATAGTACAGGGGAAAACCTTAGTTTGGGATCTGGAGAATGTATGTGATGTTGTCTCAATTTATTTTATTTTATTTATTATTTATTTGTACCTGAGTTTTTCTGTTCAGAAATTCTCAGTGTCAGCCCATCTGGAAGTTGGTGGTTTTGTACCCTAGTGCCGCGGAAAGCACTTTAAGCCGTTGGTCCAATCCAATCTTCAGCCATGTCACACATGTGTCCAATCAAATTAAGAGGGTTAGAGAGTCCACCTGTAATTGCGCATTTACTTGAGCACTGTAATATACGTGGTTGATCGTTATAATTGGCCGCCGTAGCATATCAGTTGGAGGCTTTTATTTAAGCCTAATTTATAAATGATAGCCTTGGCATGCCCGAGCGCATCGCACGCCCGTCGGTCCCACTGCACTTTGCGCCAAAGTCTAAAGACACGGCAAAATCAGTAGGCCTTGCGCAAACTTTTCACAAAAATAGTAGGGTATGCGTATTTTAAACGATTTGTATGAAAATTGAAGATCTCCTTTTATCGTACGTAAGCGGAAATAAAATAAATAAATTCACACAACATCTCATACATTGACCTGACTTCGTACTCAAGCACTTGTGATACAGATCAGACAACAGAGGATCACAAATGAATGTTCGCCCAGAGTGGGAATGGAACCCACGACCTTTGGCGTAGGCAGGGTCACACCCATATGTGCTATCCGGCCAGTCAAAAATTGACCGCACAGACGACAGAAAGGATAGTTTATCTATACTATTTATAAAGAGATAACTTCTATGGACAACGACAAGCCTTATAGGTAAACCGAGAACACGAAACGCTTGCGTGATGTAACTGGACACAGCACCATCTATTGGCTCATTTCTGAATTACGGTCCCGAAGCGTAGTGAGGGCGGGCCACTAGTTTATGATATGGGGGGCTGATGAACAGACGGATCACCTGATGTTAAGCGATTACCGCCGCCCATAGAGTAGTCACAAGTGCGCTGCCTGGAAATCTGTGTGTGATTTCTTGAAAAATTGGTGCTAGGCCTACAGAAAGCAAAGCATTACCGTGGCGCGCGGCCAAAACGTGAATTACTGACCCGGTTCAAGAACTTCGAGCTATTGTTTTAGGCTCACTCGATGCGGAAAACCTCACTGTGTACAAGCAGTCGCTATTTTTAGCGAATCGAGGAAGAAATGCGGAAAATTGCGCTCGGCTTTTGGTGTAGTTCTTAGAATCGAAATAAGTATGTACGAGTATTATAGTATAGCCAACCGAAATCTTCTTTACAATTTATAAAGAGGTAATTTCTATTGGTCTAGACTCTAGTGGAACGCCCCGGTTGGTCTAGTGGTTTAAGTACCGGGCCGTGATCTCGGGGTCCCGGGTTCGATTCCTGAGTCGAGCAAAAGTATGTCACGAATTTTTCGAACATAGCTCGGGTTTGTGATCACCAATCCGCATTAGGTAAGCGTGGTGATTAAGCCTAATCCCATCATGGTAGTGATAACATGATTTCTATGATGGAGGCCTTTGCCCTGCAGTGGGACAATATATAGGCTGATACCAACTTCTATATACATCAATGAGGGTTATTGTATACAACAAGACAACAAGACATAGTGCTACTCTTATTATTAATTTATTATCTGTATCATGTCACCTGTGTCTTACAAATAAATTATTTGTATCAGCATCCCCACCATCAACGACCTCTCTGATCTCGAAGATGTTCATGGGCAGCGGTGATTACTTACCAGCAGGTGACCCGCTTGCTCGTTTGCCGCCTCTAGTATAAAAAAAATGTACAAATGGAAAAGTGACACTGAACAAATACAGGTATTCATCACACGAATGCTTGTCCAGGGAATCGAACCTAAGATTTTTGGCGTACCTACTTACTTACTTTAAAGTCTTTAAACCTACAATTTACTTGACTTTAAAGTCTAAAATACAGTGTCTGCCAACGATGGTGTTTCCGAGCAGATACGACCTACCTAGTGATCTTCAGATCTTCGGCTTTTTCCTTCCTAAAGAGCCGGCAACGCATTTATAGGTACTCTGATTCATAATCATGTAAAGCAAACTGACAGATGAAAATGACAAGTTTCTATGCATTTTGACATTTTGTATGTGTCAAATTGAGTGATAATGTATGGGGATGACACATTGACATCTGTCAGTTTACTTTACATGATTATGAATCAGAGTATAGTGATGCATCAGGTGAGCCATCTGCTCGTTTGTCCGCTATAATGTAAAAAAAGTGTAATTAAAATGGATAATTACTGAATCTGGGGATTAATAAAAGACTACTCACTCACTAGACTGGGATTTTGACTGATATCAACTATTGGCAATCAAGCAAAAGAGTATACTACCTCACAGTTGATGTAAAAAAAATAAACACCATCAGACGAAAATGAAATACCGTCACCGGTAAAAGGTAAAATTGCGCCGAAATGGACCTTTTATGTCGTGAATTGCCGAAAAGAACTAGACAAGCCTTGCGGGGGGAGGAAAGGGGGGAGGGGGGCAAATCAATACGCCTGATGGCACGTGTCAAATAATATGGATTGTGCTGAGAGGTGGGACGGCGTACCCTTTTTAAATCGCTCACTAGGTCAACGCATTATTTATTATGACCCGCCCTCACGTCGTCTCGGGATAGCAGTTCCTTTGTCTATCAATAGATGGCGCTGGGCGACGATTGAATCGCGCTTGTGTTTTGCCTTTTCGAATTGTATATAAGATTTGTCGATGTCTGACTTTATCTATTTATAAATAGTACTAGATTTGACTGGCTGGACGGCGCATTTGGTAGTGACCCTGCCTCTACGCCAAAGGTAGTGGGTTCGATCTCCACCCTGGACAAACTTTCGTGTGGTGAACGCATGTGTTTTGTTCAGTGTCTGGGTGTTATATAAGTTTTTATGTATTATTTTGTGTTTCTCCTCTGTTGTCAGACATCTGTAACACAAGTTCTTAAGTCAATAAATGAATAACCGACTTGGCAAAACACGGATCTCACCACTTTTTACGGTAGTTGCGAGACTTAGTTTTTTTGACAAGTATTGTTTTTGATGGGATCTCATTCCTTTTGTAGAAAATTCTTAACATCTATTGAACTGCAAATATTCAGCCATTGACAAAATAGCATGTTAATTACAATTTTACAATGGAAATAACCCTTATAGATCGATTAAAAGCGTGCTAAATATTTTTTTCTTCTCTTTTTTTTTGTTATATGGCCTGTATTGTGTTCACGACACATTTAATTTTGCCAATGTCAAGTGTTATGCTGATAAAGTGTAGTCAACAGTCGAAGTCAGTCGAAGTCACAGTCACTCAATAAAACGCCGGTGTTTAGCGTTTTATTGTCCTAAGGATTCTGTGGAGACTATTTTTAACAAAGTCGTAGGTTTTAAGACTCTATTAGGTCAAAGCAAGTTGTTCACGTGACAACTCACTCGACACACAATAGCAGTGTTAAAACCGGCCAAGTGCGAGTCGGGCTCGCGCACAAAGGGTTCCGTAGCAGCAAATATAATAAACTTAACCAAAATTACAGTTAAATCAACCTATCTCAAAAACTATAAGAGATACTTTGATCAAACCAAAAATCGTTGAAAGAGTTAATTAGCATGCATCACCTCTATTTTTTTTAGAATTTTATACCCCGTAGTTATAAAAATAGAGGGGGGGGGGGACATACTTTTTACTACTTTGAGAGCTGATATCTCAAAAACCGTTCACTTTAAGAAAAATGTTTTTTAGAAAACTTTATATCATTTTAAAAGACCTTTCCATTGATACCCCACACGGGTATGTACATCGAAAAAAAAAATTTCATCCCTCAGTTACATGTATGGGGGGCCCCACCCCCAATTCTTTTTTTTACTATTTAGTGTCATATTTTTGTAGCGGTTCATACAACACATATTCCCATCAAATTTCATCACTGTAGTACTTATAGTTTCCGAGTAAATCGGCTGTGACAGACGGACAGACGGACAGACGGACAGACGGACATGACGAAACTATAAGGGTTCCGTTTTTGCCATTTTGGCTACGGAACCCTAAAAACGACACAATTCAATGATTCTTATATTAATATCACCCTGCGGCACTTCACTGCACAAAGTTACACTAAAAACCACTAGATACTAATTAAAATCTTTGGATTACATCAGCCGATGCGGCTTGTTTCACAGTTACCCACATAATCTATTTCCTTCTCACTACTCCTACAAATTTCCTTCATAATCGAGCTCAGCGCAGTTTCTGCACGTCAAAATTTTAATTCCCCCTTTCGTAAGCTGTGCGAGCGCGAACAGGTCACGTTTCATACTTTTTTGACGTTTTATTTCCCGTTTCAAACGCGAAGACTGAAATGCAATTATTTCCTTGGGTTTGAGGCTGCGCTTTTAAAGATTTGTTGCAATTCTGTTACACGTTTTAATGACGTACTGGTAACTTATACGACTTCCATGCCTTTAGAAAATATGAACTATGAATTAGGAAGTTTCATAATACTAACCTCATATTTTCGATCGCAGACCAATAAGATAACTTTTCAATTTCTTGGTAGGTATAAATAAATAACATCCTTCAACCGATATATGTATAGGTACATTTATAATCTACATTCACTTGAATTTTATTTTATAATTTAAAACAAAGATTTAAATCAATTGAAAACATTAGCAACATGCGTACACACACTCAATCTATTCCTACTATGAAATGGTTTCGGCAAACATCCGTAGCAATTTCGTAGCAAGCAAACGTAGCGGTTTGTAGCACATCGGACCATTGCTACGGCCGGTTACGAGTTGTTCGTTGATTAATTATAGAAGGTTGTCTTAAGTGTTGGTTAAAGTGTCTCACATTGTTTACGTGTTAAATATCTTGATAGATAAATAAAATAACCACATAAGAAAAATAAAAAGAAAAAATCCTAACAATAAAAGGCGCAAGTGGCAGTTGGAAAGCGGTAGATGGAAAGAATCATGCGACTTTCTAAGTGCTAGCTCCTATATATACTACGATTATATAATATAATAATTAAAATACTCTTGTATCTGTATAACAATGGTAGGATACTCCATCCAACATTGCACTTTGGTTTGAAACTTCCGCGAGTCAAAAGCCCAAACTCAATATGTATGGGGTCGCCCGGATTCAGTTTTATGCGCTTTGGAACATGTTGCAGTTCTGAAGTTATGCGGTTGTGGATCGCGGCCGTATAATGTTAGTGTAGACTTGAGTATAATGTTAGTGGAGTTTCGAGTTTGTAATGGCGATGCCCTTTATGTAGTCAAACTGACTAATTTTCTAAGTGTTTCATAACTTCATATCCGTGGGAAAGCCACACTTCGGCATGAATGGACTGGATTGATACCACGGCCCGGCCAGAAGACCAGCGTGAAGCAGCGCCTGCGCTGTGTTTCGTTGAGTGAGTAAGAGTGCCGGAGGTTAAAGGTTAGAAGCGCACTTGTGACTCTACCGGTGTAGAAGGTGTCTACGGGCGGCGGCATTCGCTTATTATTAAGCAATTCATCTGCTCGACGGTTAGATAAGATGAGAAATCTAGAACTTGTCTAGAACACGTATAATGCGTCAATAAAGTCATGAAAATGTGACGGTTTGTGACGGGACTTCGGACCATTTACCAATAGATGGCGCTAGTAGTGGATTACATCGCGCCTGTATTTCACATTATTGGTTTACATATAAGTCATAGTCATGAGGTCGATTATAGGTATGATTATCCTCTTTATAAAATAGTGTAATAGTGTAGACGATGGGACTACCATACTCTACTCAAGCTGCAGTGGCGCTATCTATTAATTCTATGACCTTATTGACGCATAATAACTCAGTCAATAAAATAGTTAACATCCGACGTTTTTCCTCTACAGCCGCCAAGAAAAGCAGAACAATTTCCTCTAGAACCGCTTCAGTAACCTGTTCAGCATTCCAATAACTACGCCGCTTCGATATCCGGAGGAGTTAATTTTTGCAGACTAGTCTCAATAAAAACTAGTAGAAAAGGCTAGGCAATAATTTAGTTGGTAGAGAACCTTCAAGAAACGAGCGTACTCCTTCTTAAAAGGCCGGCAACGCATCAGCGACCTCTCTGATCTCGCAGATGTTCATGGGCAGCGGTGATTACTTACCAGCAGGTGACCCGCTTGCTCGTTTGCCGCTTCTAGTATAAAAAAAAGCAACATCTTCCATATTGACCTGATTTCGTACTACGCCTAGGTCTGTACCGCACTAAGTCTTTCACAATATATTGATAAGTTTTAGATAAGTTATACTTAATCACTTATGGTAATCACTTACCATCAGGTGAACCGTCTGTACGTCTGCCCCCTATCTCATAAAAAAAAATGCTACTTATTGCTATCGTATACACCGTTGTTGCATTTAACTACTTACTGTCAATTTTGTTAATGTCCATTTATGTTATATGTCACTCCATCCATGAGCTATCATCACTTTATCTACTGACCTCTCACTTTACCTACTATCACTTAATCTATTAGCCTATTATTGCTCCATCTACTGACCTATGATCGCTCCATCCACTAAGGTAACAACTCTCCATCCACTGAGTTACCATCGCTCCAAACAGCTGTACTTTTATAAACTACTAGTGGCCCGCCATCTCTTCGCTTCGGAACCGTAATTCAGAAGTGAACCAATAGATGGCGCTGTGTCCAATTACATCGCGCAAGCGTTTCGTATTTTCGGTTTACCTATAAGCCTTGTCGTTGTCTATAGAAGTTATCTCTTTATAAATAGTATAGATATATGAATATTGTGCCTTTCTCTTATCGAATCACTATCGATAACTGGCAACACAGGCTCTTCGTCCTTGATGCCGGAGGTGAACTGGTCCGCGGCCTTGACCTCCCCGGGCGAAGGGCGAGAACTTAGCCGTCTAGGCATCGGGTAACTGCCTTTGTTCACCGCACTCGTATTGTTTATGATCAGTCGAGATTAAGCTACCATCGCTCCATCCACTGAGCTATCATCGCTCTATTCACTGAGCTACCATCGCTCCATCCACTGAGCTATCATCGCTCTATCCACTGAGCTATGATAGCTCCATACACTGAGCTATCATTGCTCCATCCACTGAGCTGTTATCGCTCCATCCACTGAGCTGTTATCGCTCTATCCACTGACCTATCATCACTCCATCCACTAAGCTATCATCGCTCAAAACAGCTGTACTTTTATAAATTGTGAATATTGTGCCTTTCTCCTATCGAATCACTATCGATAACTGGCAACACAGGCCCTTCGTCCTTGATGCCGGAGGTGTACTGTATGGTCCGCGGCCTTGACCTCCCCGGGCGAAGGGCGAGAACTTAGCCGTCTAGGCATCGGGTAACTGCCTTTGTTCACCGCACTCGTATTGTTTATGATCAGTCGAGATTAAGCTACCATCACTCCACCCACTGAGCTATCATCATCGCTCCATCTACTGAGCTATCATCGCTCCATCCACTGACCTATCATCGCTCCATACACTGAGCTATCATCGCTCCATCCACTAAGCTGTTATCGCTCCATCCACTGAGCTGTTATCGCTCTATCCACTGACCTATGATCACTCCATCCACTAAGCTATCATCGCTCAAAACAGCAATACGTTTATAAACTATGAATATTCTGCCTTTCTTCTATCGAATCACTATCGATAACTGGCAACACAGGCCCTTCGTCCTTGATGCCGGAGGTGTACTGTATGGTCCGCGGCCTTGACCTCCCCGGGCGAAGGGCGAGAACTTAGCCGTCTAGGCATCGGGTAACTGCCTTTGTTCACCGCACTCGTATTGTTTATGATCAGTCGAGATTAAGCTACCATCACTCCACCCACTGAGCTATCATCATCGCTCCATCTACTGAGCTATCATCGCTCCATCCACTGACCTATCATCGCTCCATACACTGAGCTATCATCGCTCCATCCACTAAGCTGTTATCGCTCCATCCACTGAGCTGTTATCGCTCTATCCACTGACCTATGATCACTCCATCCACTAAGCTATCATCGCTCAAAACAGCAATACGTTTATAAACTATGAATATTCTGCCTTTCTTCTATCGAATCACTATCGATAACTGGCAACACAGGCCCTTCGTCCTTGATGCCGGAGGTGTACTGTATGGTCCGCGGCCTTGACCTCCCCGGGCGAAGGGCGAGAACTTAGCCGTCTAGGCATCGGGTAACTGCCTTTGTTCACCGCACTCGTATTGTTTATGATCAGGCGAGATTCTTAATCTGATGGAAGTAATGTTCCTGTATTAGTGCTGCCGACAAGAGACTAGGTTTTGTTAAGAAAGTTACAGATTAAACAATTATTATGTAAATAAAATTATACACTCACCTTAAGAGTGACGATTTGGTGAAGGTCGCGAGAATTTCTTGGATGCGGGTTGCACAAGACCGAGTTGTGTTTTGGGGGAGGCCTATATTTAGCTGTGGACGTCTATCAGCTGAAATTATGAGGTTCTTTACACTAAAATTACAATTTCACGCTACAAAAATGGTCGCATTGATTGTAATCTGTATAAACGAATGAATAAATGAATCAATGAACACATGAAGCGACTGCCGTCTGACCTTTATAACTCTTAGACAGAGAAAGCAGATCAAAATCGTGGTTTGACTGCGACCATAATTGATCTATTGTGTCCTCCGCTCCTGCTAAAGATCATCTCCCAGGCCCACGGTCGTCATAAACCGTACTTATAGCTTTGGGAGCGATAGCCTTAGCATCTTCTGGGCAGATGTGGTAGCTACCCAGGGTCTCTTGGGCCTTTAAATCTGTGGCACATATTACAAGCAGCATCACGTGGTGTGACAATACTGCTCCACTCATAGCTGTTGTCCTGGGGGTTGAATTTTTCGTCCGGCTTACAAGACACTGGTCCCTCCACCAGCCCATGGTCCTTCCTCCTTTCTCGGCATACGGACCGAATCTTCGACTCACAGAGAGTTATCGCGTGCAGTCTGCTGTTAAAACTCCCATGTCCCGTCAGTATTTGTGATACGGCATAGTTTGATTCCACCCAAGCCGATAATCTCATTTCTACGTCTGGGAAGAACTGCGACAACTGTCTTCCTTTGTCGCTAGTCGACTAGCGCTCTTCGTCCGGCTTGTATTCCCGCAATTTTTTCCCTAAAAAGAACATTTTTAAAAGTCAATATTAGCTCCTCTCGACGTTCGAGTCAAGTACACTCGCCGCGAGTGGCGCACGAGCGCACTCGACCGCGCAGACAACACACGTTCAAATTGATTTTTATTTTAATGGCTTGAGTGAGAGCAGCCAAATTAGCCAACCGTACCTTTTAGACGGAAAAGGTATGTACTTATGCATTAGCGGTATAATAGTCTATACTGGCAGAAATGTACATTACAGGAATGTACATTTAATAGGAAATGTGACTTTTACATAATACGGCTTATTAAAAGACGAGTCAAATTTAAAAACAAAATAAGATAAGTAAGTAATATTTTTTCTATGAGAAAATGGCTTGTTTGATCTGTTATTTTGAGATTTAAAAGTATTCGATGTTCAAATGGCCGTTGCTTGAGTTTTACGTCCAAAAATAATGTCTATTTACATATTTAAAGTATCTTGATATCTATAGTCCGGCCACGGAATCTTTCGTCCTATATTCATACGCTTTATAGGTATGTGTAGTTTGGTTAGCTTACCATTGCGCTCAGTTTATTCATTAGTTAGTCGCCTTAGGTGCTTTATCGCTCTCCAAATACGACTTCAGATTTTTCTGTACTCAGGGACAGTGCAAGTTTTGAAGGTTTTTTTGAAATTTATCTTCTTTAATTTTTCCATTTATTCAAAATCAAATTGTTATCGAAATGTTTATTGAAGTATCTGGTTGCAGTAGTTTGCTCATCTTTCTAGAACTTTCCGTCCAGAAATAATATCTGTTTGCATATTTAAAGTATTTTGATATCTATAGTCCGGCCACGGAATCTTTCGTCCTCTATTCATACCCTACATGTGTAGTCCGGACTCAGCTACTTTGTCTGCGGCAGTTCAGCCTGGATCCAACTAATCGGCTGAGTGCTTTGTGCGGCGATGAGTTCCGCCTCAGGCTTTGCAAACATTGTACGTACATAGCTCGGATTGCCCGCCAACTTCGGTGCTGAAATGTTCTCGAACTTTTTATTCTTGTCAGGATTCTGGAGTTTTCCGCAGCGTTGTAATTAAGACTTAAAGAGTAGATTAAACGCGCTTTGGATGCAATTTTTGGTTTTCTTGTTGTAGATCTGTAATTATTAAACCACTCTATTGAACAAAGAAGACTGTCACTGCTAGACAGTGGAGGAGCCGCGCTTCGACATGAATGGGCCGGTTTGACTGGAGTGAAGCAACGCCTGCTCTGTGTTTTGCTGAATAAGTGAGGGTACCGGAGGCCTAATCGGGGGGAAAAGGAGTTAAATGATAGCAGCGCACTTGTGACTCCACTAGTGTTGCGGAATGTCTATGGGCGGCAGCGATTGCTTATCAGCAGATGATCCGTTTACCTATCAATCAATCTATACTATTTAAAGAGAGATAACTTCTATAGACAACGACAAGGCTTATAGGTAAACCGAAAACACGAAACGCTTGCGCGATGTAATTTAGCACAGCGCCATCTATTGGTTCATTTCTGAATTACGTTCCCGAAGCGAAGTGAGGGCGGGCCACTAGTATATAATATAACTCAAGCCGATGCAGCGATGGTTTTCACGTTGAACCTTGATTAACTAAGTTATTAAAGTATATGATAGTGAAATATAGGTAAGCAGTCACATTATACAATTTAGTTTTTCTTTTTGTATATTCTCGTTTCATACGCGCCTATTAATATAACTCAAGCCGATGCAGCTATGGTCGCAGGTCAGCAAGTTGAATCTTGAGTAAATAAGTTTCATACGCAATAGACGTCATCATAGAGAGACTATAAATGCAAGTCTTATGCAACAATACCCAGCAAATATCTAGGTCATTAAAACTCCCGTAATTTAAAACTCAGCCTCAAAATAGCCCGCTCTGACAAATAATCTCTGACGTCATCAGAGCTAGTTTCGGCGAAAAAAGACTCGGAAATGCCTGGTTATTCGCTCGCAAACTACAAGTTCAGTTTAGTTTTGCCGTAAGGACCCTTGTGACGTTGCCCGGACAAATTGCACACGAGTGGGTTGGCGACTCGCGGGGGGATGGTTGGCGCGGGCGCGCGGAATGAAATGAGATGAATTTAAACCCCGAAGGAGACCGCAGTTCAGTAGGCTTAGCACGAACTTTACACAGAAATCGTAGGCCCAATAATATAGGAGACAAACGTATTACCTATGCATAATTATTTTGTGTCTATAGTGACGCAACGTGAGCATACGCCAATGAATTACACAAGTAACGGATCCAATAAATTTTTGAATACGATACGATACGTCACCGAAGGTGCTTCGTAAATTATGTTGTGGTAAATGATCATATCATCAAGTTTCTGTAATGTTTTGAGCAATATTGCACAAAACTCATTATTTAAAGAGTATCTATCTATCTTCGTGCTGATTCCTAGCGTTTTGGCGTTTTGCCGTGAGGGCCCTGGCGACGTTGCCTAGACAAATTGCACGCGAGTGGGTTGGCGACTCGCGGGGGGATGGTTGGCGCGGGCCCGCGGAATGAAATGAGATGAATTTAAACCCCGAAGGAGACCGCAGTTTAGTAGGCCTAGGACAAACTTTATGTACATTCAAATCTTAGCATATACGCATACGCTCAACTTATCACAGAAATCGTAGGCCTAATAATTTAGGAGACAACGTATGACAATATATATTAATCGACGGTGAAGTGCCAATGACTGCTATCTAATATAGTTTTAATCGACAAAAACACTTTATGCCATATGTCAATGGCATTAAGTTTGATTTCATGTGTTAATTCGTTTGTTAAATAGCAGGTATTGGCATATAACTGTCTTTATGCATATTTTGTATCTATGTAATCATCATCTCTGTTTTAATTCCTGATTGCGTCCAACATGATCACTTTGGAGCCTCAGGCCATTGACCATGATCTAAGATTCTGAGATTATAGCATGAACTTTTCATAGAAATCACAGCGTATGCGTATCGTTAACAATGTCCATAAATATGAAAAGCTCTCTCTATCGTAAGAAAGCAGAACTAAAATTACGATTAACTTGTCGAAAGGATAGTATCGCAACGTTAGCGCCCGTCCACAGATCACACAACTAACGTATCCAATAAATTTTAGAAGGAAATGGTACCGATACGATACGTCATCGAAAGTGCTTCGAAAATGATGGTGTGGTGAATGACCATAGCATTATCTACCTACGTACTGATTCCTAGCGTTTTGCTGTGAGGACCCTAGCAACGTTGTCTGGACAATTCTACCTAAAGTATCCAAAACGGGCCCGTTCAGACTGTCAGCCCGTGTGTTTCCATTCTAAGTCCCATTTCCCGCATTTCCTCCTCTAAATTTCAAATGCCATGCTGCCTCTCCAAGGGTGAAAGCGTTATTTTCTGCTTTTTTTGCAAATTACACTATGTTTTTTTCATACTTTGTTTATTTACTAACTAGTGGCACGCCCTAACTTCGTTCTGGGATTTACGTTGCAACAGTACCGATAGGTGACGCTGGGCGTCAATAACATCGCGCAATCCGTATCATTTCCTTCAAAAATATATTGGATGTTAGTTGTATGATATGTGGACGGGCTCACGTTACAGACAGACACTCAAAGACTTTAAGTATATCCTAATCCTCATTGCTTATATACGAAAGTAACTCTGTCTGTCTGTCTGTTACTCTTTCACGCCAAAACTACTGAATGATTGGAATAAAAGGTATACAGATGGTCTAGCCTAAGAAAGGGAATAGGCTTTTTGTTGCGAAAAGGGGTGGTAAGGGGTTAAAAAGTGGAGTGGTAATTATTCTATAATTAAAAATGCTACCCAAAGATACTATTCCACGAACCGAGTGGCGGGTAACAGCTAGTTGTTTAAAATACGCATACGATTTCAGTAAAAAGTTCATGCTAAGTCTACAGTGGGCCTTCCCTCTAAAATCTTGAATCGTGGTCAAAGCATACATACATACATACTATGTATTATAAGTATGTATTTACAAAAGAAAAAGTATTACATTTGAGCTACCTATCTTAGAGTCCGATCAATGTATGTGATGTAGTGAAAATATATAATACAGACTCCAAAGCGGCCGCTTTGAACGCAAACGGGAATTAAACACAAAGACGACGATTACATAGACATAGAATATACATAGACACATTTATCATACGGACAGCTAAGGAGTGGAACTCCCTGCCGAGGTCTGTTTTTCCTGACCACTATAACTTGGATATCTTTAAGGCAAGAGTGAACAGGCATCTTCTAGGCAAACGCGTGTCATCCTAGACCTCATCGTCACTTTCCATCAGGTGCGATTGTGGTCAAGCGTTGGCCTATAGTCTAATAAAAAAAAAAAAGAAAACCAAAAAAAAAAAAAGAATATGCACATTGTCTCCTAAAATTTTGAGCAAAGTTTCCAAAGTTCACATATCAATTCCGTTCCCCAAGGAAAAGTAAACAAAGTCTGCCCGAAATTAAATTCCAAGGGCAAACCCGCGGGCGGAAACTAGAGAGGCGAAGTTTTGGTGTTACTATGAATTAGTAAAATATGAAGAAACTTATTTTAGCCCCGCATACACACTGCGGGAGTTCCGGGATTACCACTTGGAACAAAAACCTAGTTAAGTACTTATATTTTTGTTGAAAGTTTCTGTATTATGGAGAAATGAGGGAGGTTGCTCACGGCTGGACTAATCCACCGGTTCAAAGTCGCTCAAAGAGTTATGGAAAGGGCTATGCTCGGAGTATCTTTGAAGGACCGCATCAGAAATGATGTAATTAGACAGAGAACCAGAGTCACCGACATAGCCCACCGAATTAGCAAACTGAAGTGGCAGTGGGCTGGTCACATTAGCCGCAGAATTGACAACCGTTGGAGCCATAAAGTCCTTGAGTGGAGACCGCGACTCGGTACGTAGTATTGGACGCCCTGCTACAAGATGGGATGACGACATTCGAAGGCTGGCTGGTGTGAGCTGGATGAGAGTGGCCGAAAATCGGGAGACCTATGTCCAGCAGTGGACGAGCGTGGGTTGCTGATGATGAGGTTGCGGTATAACCAAGAGAGCCACGCTACGGTATAAATAGGCCGGCTCGACCGGAGTGCTAACACGGACCTCACAGACCGGCGGGAAGCAGCGGCAGTGCCGAGTGAGGGTACCGAAGGTCCAATGGGAAGAAAGGGGTTTAAAGGTTGGCAATGCACTTGTGACTACTGGTGACAGGTGTCTATGGGCGGCGGCATTCATGTAACAAATAAAAAAAATCTAAAAGCCTAAGTTTTTTTGATCCGTAGTTAGGTTAGGTTAAATTTGATATAGTTAACGTTGACAACTACCAATGTTCAAAATGACAGCTTATTGTAAATTACCATTGGTCAAATAGTCATATCGAAACCAATAAGCTGTCATTGTAATGTAGTGTATGAGCATTCATACAACATAATTTAATTATAGTTTCAATTGTTCCAGGAGCAGTCCGAGTAGGATGTGAAGTGGTGCACAAACGCACGACACGCCGCAAGCAGCGGTCATGGCGTCCCGGAGATAGTGCCAGGTAGGATAAAAAGAGAGAGAGAGAAGAGAGAAAGATAGGAGAGAGAGAGAGAGAGAGAGAGAGAGAGAGAGACAGAGAGTGAGAGAGGGAGGAGCGAGAGAATACAAAGAGAAAAGAGAAAGAGGGGGAAGAGAGAGTTATTATGTATACTACATGAAAGTAATAAATACATATTATGACTTAAAAAAGACGGCGCTATGGCGACAAAACACAGCGGCTACAGTGTGTTTTGCCAAGGAATTTAGAAGTTGGCTGCGTCCTTAAAATTCAACCGGTAAATGACTATGGTTGTCAACCATCCATAATCCGTGAATATCAGGCTAAGATAAGATAGAGAGAGAGAGGTTAGTTCCCTCTCTCTCTCTTCTCTCTTTCTTCTCTTATTCTTCTCTTAAAGATTGAAGGTTCTCTCCATCCAAAGGAAAAAAAAAAGAATAAGTAGATGGATACTTCCTACTTTTTCACACTTCGTTAGAAGATAACACATCCATTAATTGACACACACGCACCGACCCTGTACTTATCACCCGCCCTCGGGTCTATCATAAAAACACAGCATTTCCATAGAGCAAACTTGTACATCAGAGCACAGACGCCGGTAATGAAGCAGTTTGTATGCGCCGCCACGCTGCCGGGTGGCGCTAGTGACGCGATTTGACATCGTCGCGTCGCTACATCGAAAGAGGTTGAACGTGGATAATTAAAAAGAAAAAAAATATATTTCGAGAGAAAACAAGAAATTCACTTATTTAAAATAGGTGTAGTAAAGGGGCTTCATCGTGTTGGATCTGTATCCCTAAGTACGCCATTCAAAGGGCTTTCTTGATGTGTTGGTAAAATTTTTGTAAGGCCCCGAGTTGTTATGTTTGCGAAACTAGCGGTAGAATTTTGCACGGACCCATTATGTTACTGTTCGTTTTTGCTAAACTGCAAGGCTATAATTTTTTTTATATTTGCGAGACCTAGAGCGATATTTGGCAAGGCCCAGGGCGCTACATTTTTGCAAGCCTCCGGATCTTTCAAGACTTTTTTGCGGGAATTTGTAGGCCCTAATTCTAACTAGGTATAGAGAACTCCTGACTAAGTGGGACTTTTTAGAACGTCATCGCGTCAGTGATATTTCCATATAACTTGTTCATCAGCTTGCGCAGACGACGTAATGAAGCAGTTTGTATGCGCTGCCATACGGCCGGGTGGCGCTAGTGAGGGGACTTGACAACGTTGCTTGATGCAGTGTGACAATGCTGATTTGGCATAAAAGTTGAAACTGACTCATGCATTATACATTTTACTACATTACACACATTTTCTATAGAAAAATGTCAAAATCACCGTCATTCATTGCCATTTTTTCCGCAGTGCCAAATTAGACTTGTCACATGAGTTGTAAATCTTTGCAAGGGCCAGTATGGTAATTAGTAGGGGTGTTAGGGAGCTCCGTAACCGTAACCGAAATTATCGGATATCCGATATAAAAACTCATCCGTAACCGTAACCGAATCCGAAATGAAAGTTTCGGATAGTATCGGATAGGGGCGGAGCCTAATTGAGACACGTTATGACAAGTTGTTTTGATCGGCCGGCCGCTGCCAGTGCCGACACACAATATTTTCTTTTAATACGAAATTACTGATTCAGTATAAGTAATAATTTTGTTATTACATTTTCATTTTAGGTGTTTTTGATCTAAAACATCTAAAATTTAGATAATACTCAATATAATTATTTATATTTATTTTTATTTTAAATAGCTGTAATAATTACTCACAGACTGATTATTCCTGCCAAAAACGAAATAAAACTACTTTATTACCTATTAGTATTTTACTTTTAAAATTCCTTAAAAATATAATATCCGTAACCGAAACTAACGGATAATCCGAAATAATTTATTATCCGTATCCGTAACCGTATCCGGTATAACAATCATTCCTATATCCGTATCCAATCCGTAACCGAAACTTCATATCCATAACATCTCTAGTAATTAGTTGCTTGGCTCGGAGTTGTATAAGTGAACCTCATCGCAATATTCCGAGTTAAACCTCATGTAGTATTCTGTTCAAAAAATGTTTCAGACCCGAGTTTGTGATAAACGACGACTAAAAGACCTTCAAGAGATGAGCGTAACCCTTAATCAGGCACAGGTAACAGTTCCCACCAGATTTTGAACCTTATCTATCACGACATAAGAGCGAAATCTAATGAAATTCTCCAATGATTCTTACCCTATTAGGGGTTAGGACGGTAGATGTTGATTGGCGACGGTGGTGGTTACTTACTAAAATTTAACCATTTGTCTTCACTAGTATAAAAAAAAAACTTTACAAATTTAATCATAATTTTTCGATATCGACTCCTTCACCCCCCTACCATCGGTTACGGAGTAATGCTGTCGGTAATGTGAGATCCTGGCAGAAAGACGCCGGTCAACACGTACCGCAGGACTTACCCGCTAACTTATTAATACAGGCCGCTGCCAAAATATACGCCAGGCCTGCGGCGGGACTTAAATTAACACGAAGGGCGTTTGATTGGGTAAGCGAGATTTTTTCGCCGCCTCCAAAAAAAGAAAGAAGTTCGAATAAAGTCTATGGAAGGTAAATGGCCTGTGCAATCAACCTTTTTTTAAAAAAAAAGACGCACCGCGTTCCATTTTCAAATATGCAAATAAATCAAGTTTGGAGGAATAAACCCTTCATGGCAGTCTAAATATTTTTTATTTTTTACAAACAATATATATTTTTTTGTAGCGCATCTCAAAATTCTTTGGCGCATTTAGCTACAAAATAAGTTCATCAAACAACGTTTGTCGAAAATAAAATATCTATAGCTGTAAAACTATTCTTGACAGCGCTGTTGAAATCACATTTTTAAACGCTTTCAGTATGGAATTGTGTGTTGGAGATTATATATTGGAAGGATTGACCAAATATTGTTTCGTGGGATTGACGGATTGAAATCATCCTAAGCTGACGTCAGTCGTGCGCACGAATATAGATTGGAATTTATGAGATAAGGCTAAGTCTTCTTTCCACGTCGAGTGACGCGTCTGCAGATTTAGATGGATTGCATCAGCAGAGGAATCGTCATAAGCTGTCCCAGCATATTTAGAGGTTTACCATACCTATGGATAAGTTCGCCCGAGGACATACGCCCGAAAAAAAAAACAAAAATATTTTTAGCTTAGATAAATGGCATTACGTTTTTTATTTAGGTATTGTTTATTTATTAAGTTAAAAACTCACGATCCCGTAGAGAAACTATGTTACTCCGTAAAATAACGCTATTTGGCATTTTTGGATTTTAAAACCGATTAGTTACTATGGATTAGGGTCGAGAATAAAACATCCCATAAAATATAATACCTGTGAAAAAATCTCTCGCTATTCAGTTGTTCTACCGTAATACGAAATCTGTTTTTATTCAGTCCCTTTAACGTTAACTAGTGGCCCGCCCTCACTTCGCTTCGGGACCGTAATTCCGAAATGAACCAATAGATGGCGCTGTGCTAATTACATCGCGCAAGCGTTTCGTGTTTTCGCTTTACCTATAAGCCTTGTCGTTGTCTATAGAAGTTATCTCTTTATAAATAGTATAGAAGAAGATAGAAGAAGATAACGTATTAAATAAATATATTGACTAATTGTTGGCCGTAATACCTTTAAAATGAATAAAAAGATATGAATATTCCGTATTCTCCTCCCCTCATGGCGCCCCAGCTCTCATTGCGGGCGTCATCCCGCGTAATAGGCTCCCCAGGGTATAAAATCGGCGATAAATTCCGTTTTGAGGCCCGCTGGTGTGGAGCGATATTGCTGGCAACTCGGTGAAAATGTACTCCGTGGTAGCTGCAATTTGAAGTTGTAGACGGGAATAAGATTTTCGAAAGATATTTACGAGAACTCAAGTTGGGATCTCAGTAAAAATATCTTTCATTCGATACTTTTAAGAGGTCTTCGTATAGAGTGTGTAAGTACATATTTCCTACTTTCATGTTTCTGCTATCCTGGTACTTTAGAACAATCGTTTTTATGTGAAAGGTGGCAAACGGATTATCCGATGGGAAGCTGTAGCCACCACCATAGATACTCGCAACACTATTGAAATCACAAGGGTTTGCCAACCTTTAAATCCCCTCCCTTCGGATTAGACCTTTGATAGGTACTCTCATTCACTCGATACATACACCGCATCTATGGGCTTCTGTGAGTCCGTTAATTAGCTCTGTATATCAGACAACAGTAGTTTTATTGTAATTACGAGACTCCACAAATCCTGAACCATAATCTAAGCGTACCTTGGCCTCCAACGCGACGGTTTTGGATGCAACCGGGAATTACATGCTACGTGAGAGGTTAATTAGCTATGTAAGTATCTCACTAACGCACCTACTTCCACTTTATTGCTGCTACCCTGGTACTTACTAAGAGTAAAATCGCATTGAAACTTTTGACTTTAGTTGCAAATAAATACTTGAATACTTGAATACTGACTCTTACCTGTAATATGAACATATTATGTTATTTATAACATTCGTGTGATCAACACTTGTGTTTGCTCAGTGTCTGGGTGTGATATATGTATTTAAGTATGATATATGTGTTTCCTCTGTTGTCTGATATCCGTAACACAAGTGCTTAAGTTACTTAGTACGGAGTCAGGTCAATTTATATGAGATGTTGTGTGTGAATTTTCTGTTTCTATCGTAGCCATATCTATAAAGATGCTTGGTGCGTGATAAATGGGTATTTCTCATTTTTTTAAAAGATAAAGTCACTTCCATGGAGGGTAACTTTCTTTCAATCGTTATAATTACGAATTTCAAAATATTGCGAGCTCGGCGAGTCCTTTTCTCATGACCGCTGATATCAAATTTATTCAAATGCATGATGCATTTGAGTACAGAAAAAATTGCACTCCATGGAAGTGACTCTTTCCAGAAAATGAGAAATACCCAAATAGCGCATTCCGTTTAAAGTGCCAGCGTATCTTCTAGTGCCATACCCTTAAATATCCACAAGTAGCAGTGATAGCTGATAGCTCACAAAATTGAAAAAGTTTCCACTCTTTCCGACAATAAAACTCAACACTTATGTCTTGGCCACGACACTTAAAACTCCAGGTCCGCTTCTGAATTCAAAATTGCGGGGAGGCGCGCGATATCGCATCGCGTGCGCGAAGGTCAGAGGTCGCTGCAGATATCTGCTGGCCATTTGCAATTCAAGCAGAAGTGGTAGCAATGCGACAGCTGCGGGACTTGCCCTTGGGGTAATTGGTTCTGATTGTGCGATTGATACTTGATGTGTTTTTTTTAAATCTATGCTGCTGTTCAGGCAGTGAGAGGAAACCACTCCACAGATGTACCAAAAGCAAATTCTTGACTGGCCGGATGACGCATTTGGTGGTACATAAATTGGATTAATCAATTGTTCTGGTCCCAAACTAAGATTTTCCCTTGTGCTATGGAAACCAGAAACAAAGAAGGAACCACAATCACCCACATATATTTAACCCACCACCCACTATAAGTATTATATTTGTGATCCTCTGTTGTCTGATCTGTAACACAACACAAGTGCTTAAGCTACTTAGCATGGAGTCAGGTCAATGTATGAGATGTTATGTAAATTTTTAGGTATATGATTTTTTTTAAACTGACTGTCTCGAATCTTTGGCTTAAAAATTTGACCTCTGTAACTAAGACTAACATGAAAATCAGGAAACCTTTTTGCTCGTACTGACGTAAAATCCACCAGAAATAAAATATTGCATAAATTTTCTACTGAACTACTTAATCACTACACTGCCCAGTTCATCAGAAAATTAAAAAAAAATTTTGGTTTAAAAAAGGTTATCACAAAAAGCTCTCCATACACGTGTTAGTGGCTAGCCGCGAGAGGGCGGCTCTGTCTGTAATTTGATTTGGGCTGCCTTTGACCAGCCTCGACGGGCTGCGGCGTGCAGGGTGTATCGTTACGGATAACCACTTTAGAGCACTATTCTGTGGCCATTTTGAACCATACAGGTTTGTGGAGGTGTGTTGATGGAGTATGGGGGAATATTTCTATCTACGAAATTCACTCTACGTGTGTCAGAGTAAATCATGGACTTAATTTTATTCAAATAAAATACTTTATTAAACGAATATTATAAAGCAGGAACGCAGGAAAAGAACAAAATCAATCCGCATGTGAAAATCTATAGATTATAAAGAGATCAATTCTAAAGAAAACCAGAAGGCTTACTTATATGTAAGTCAAAAAGACGAAACACTCTGGCGCGATATAATCGACATCCAGCGCCATCTATTGGCAAAGCTTTGAACTACTACGAATATTAAAAAAAACCATGCCCGGAATTACAGTGAGGGCGGGCCTCTAGTGAAATTATAAAATGAATCGGCCCCAATACTTCTCATTATGCAAATGAGAAACGCTGCTGAATTCACTAGTCCACACGAATCATGTTTGAGCCAAATTAATTATTTTGCTCATAATATGAACATATTGATTGGTGTTCATTAGAGCCAGTATTGATTTAAGCTATGTTTGTGCGAAACGAAGGGCGTAGGTATTGTGTGTATAGTCAGCCAAGAAAGTGGTTTACCTCAAAAAGTTTCTGCGAGATGATCGCTAAGGTTGACTTTTCTAATCAAACTTGACACTTGGCATTACGTTATATCATAAATGACAAAGAGCAATAATCACTGACACAATCTTATTGCCAGAGAAAATTGATCTTGTTGTTTGACGTTAAACGAATCTCAACCGTAGGGTGGTAGATCACATTTTTGGCTGACTATACCATAGTTATAAGATAAGATAAGATATTTTTATTTACATAAAACATGTGTTACACTACATAGCATAACATAGGTTGGTACATAGATACTTTTTAGTTTCAACATGTTTTGCCAACATCTGGCGTGTAAAATTTAAATTGAATAGAGAATTATTATTAATTAAATAGAAGAAACAATACATTTATTACTAATTAAAAAAAATACATTATAAATTGATTTGATCAAATAGGATTCAGTCAAAATTTATCATTAAAAAAGTCATCTATACATAGTAGCATTTTCCCTGTAGTTATACGCCCCGTTTGGTCTAGTTTAAGTAAATCGAACCCGGGATCCCGAGATCATGACCTGTTATTTAAACCACTAGATGACTAGACCATCGAAGCGTCCCATACGTAAATGCATTTAAAAAATCACTGACGGTCTCCATGGCGCGGTGGCTAAGGTGTTCACCCGAAGCGCGAAAGGTCCCGGGTGTACGCTTCCCGGTCAAGACAATTTAGAAAACTACATTTTCTAAGTTTTTTTGGGTCTGGGTTGACGCCCCCAGTTAAATATCGTCATCTGGTACTCATATAGGGATTGCCCTAGTTAGAGACCAGGTTCATTGGTGTTATTGTCTGGCGCATTTATTTATTTACTGGTGGCCCGCTTTCACTTCGCTTCGGGACCGTAATTCAGAAATGAACCAATAGATGGCGCTGTGTCCAATTACATCGCGCAAGCGTTTCGTGTTTTCGGTTTACCTATAAGCCTTGTCGTTGTCCATAGAAGTTATTTCTTTATATATAGTATAGAATTTATTACTTTCTGCTTCTATTTATTTTGCGAAAGTAACCGACGAACATTCTAGTTTTTTGCGATCTCGCCAGCCACTAACTGTTTACGTTTAGCAAAGACAACCCGGATTCGTTCGGAAATGAAATCCCCAGTGTTATTCGGTTGTAATATCGAATATCCGTTGCGGCAGTTGTTTGTCCGTCAACACAAACAGCGGGTGAGGGTAAACAATTGCCGCAATGTTTGTGAGGAAAAACGAACCGATATGAGTTTTGTGTTGAGTGCCTATTTCCTGATACGTAGTTAAGACCTGGTGGTAAGCAAGAAGCAATTGCTCCCATAGCTACGCCAGTAGCGCTACCAGGAGTTGACATCTAAAACTGACATAGCGTAAACTATTGCTCTGTCTCTTTCAAATGCATCACAATGAAAGAGACAAAGCGATAGTTTTCGATAGCGAGGATAGTATTTCAAACTCATGGTAGTGCTACAGGAAAGTCACAGTACTTTAAACCCTTTCCTCCAGATTTAGATTTTTTCTGCAAGGTCGTGATATATTTTTTTTTTACTTTGACTAGCCAGCCTACTCGTGCCGAAGCGTGGCACTCCTATACCTTAGTAGCAATGTTTTATACAATTTATTAACATAAAAAAAAACAGAAACACTGAAGTGCATAATCAGTAATGCGAGGTAATTGACATTACCAAATTAAAAAAAAAATTACTTACTACAGCAGAAAAAGTGAAAATTCATTGCCGCGCTTTCGGGAAGGTAAAGTCTTCTTTCACCGGTTTGGAAATACCGCTGCGGGATTTAACATCCACAGTTAACTCCACAATGAGATGCGTGGTAGAAAATGCCAGGTAAATTTCGCATTTAAGGAAACTTCATCACTGCCGCTCACGAAGACGACTGCATGCAAAATATTAACCGCTTTTTCCCCAGTAAACTTCATTACCCCAGTAAAAAGTATGCAATTTTCCTTGATGTCTGTAATATAATCTGTGCAAATTAACCGGTTGAATAGAGATGACTGCGCCAGTAAGGGCGCTTGGCACCGAGATACGGCGGTTGGCAGGCCAATCTTCCGGGTCGCTTGCCAGAAATATTATGAGTTAGGGACGGGAAGTTATTTGCCTCCGTCAGGGTTTAGATTATAAGTAGATTATAAACGTTTTGAGCTGCACACCATGTTTATATTTTGTTGAAAGGGTTTTTTATGTAGAGGTAGGTGAGCAGACGGATCACCTAATGGTAAGTGATTGCCGCTGCCCATAGACGCCAGGACCGCGTCTTGGTAAACGTAGTGTAGGACGACCTCAGACCAGATGGAGTGACGATCTGCGCAAGAGGGCTGGCTGGAGCTGGATGCGAGTAGCCGAAGATCGATCAAAGTGGCGAGCATTTTACAGAAAAATCAACGCTGGTTTATGTTACACTGTCATTTCATAAGAATGCTTAATATAATTTCTCTGTAACTCGATTTAAATAAAAATTAAATAAAATAAATAATATGGAGAAGCCTATGAGAAGCAGTGGACTGCAACAGGCTGATGATGATGATAGACACCTGCAAGACCAGTGGAGTCACGAATGCGCTGCCAACCTTACTATTTAAAAACGACCTATATTGGCAAGCTTAAGTGATGTAAACTCAGTGGATAAGAAAGCACATGCACTTCTAGATTTATAAAATCTTTATGCGTATTTCTACTGAGCCGAGTTGGCACTACTTCTCGTCTGTCCCACTTCGGAAGAAAACTGTTGTTTGTTACTACAGTTTGTAAATATTGCACAAAAAAAAATCCTCGGAGGGTTCAGGTGGGACTCGAACCCACAACCTTCCACAGACCGGGCAAATATGCTATCCATTTTACACCATCCGAACCCCTTACTAAGACGACGAATTTTGTAAGTGCTAAACTCGGAAGGTTGTGGGTTCGAGTCCCACCTGAAATAGAAGAATAAATTGCAAAGAATTGCTATACCAAAAATAAAAATACTACAGTTTGTATTTTTTTTACACACGTCTAAACCATTCCGTCAAGCTTAAAGTCATTACTTACTCGACGACAGTCGAGTCGTGGCGAGTAAAGTCGTCCCGTCCCACTCGTTTCCGCGAGCCGGGATGGCCGCTACCTCTCGTCTGTCCCGCTTCGGAAGTAAACTGTCAACTCTGAGTTTCTGCTATTCATCGATGTTCCGGAGTTGGTGCTATTCATTGACGAATGCTCCGTATTGGAATAATTAGTTTCCTTACTGAGTGTATTGTTAGGGGACGTGCATTGTTAATGGAGATGGGAATTGTTAGGAGTTGTAGTGTGCACTTTATGATTCATCCATATGGATTGATTGGGTTTTGAATGTTTACTTTGTAAGTAAGGGTACCGGGAAGGAAGAGGATAAAAGGTTGTCAGCGCACTTGTGACCCCACTGGTGTTGCAGGTCTCCATGGGCGGCGACAATTGCTTACCATCAGGTGATCCGCCTGCTCGTCTGCTACCTATCACATAAAAAAAACTGTTCATAGAATACTTCATAATCATCATCATCCTGTTGCTATCTTTTTGGTTCCTAATGTTTGCCCGTCGAATTGATTTTTGCAACTCTCATCCAGCTCTTGACAGTGATCTTGCGCAGATCGTCACTCCAAGTCATATAAAGCGTCCTACATTACTATAAATTATTAAAACGGGAATTAACGCGACATGTATTTTTAAGTACATTGTATGTACTTACTGCTTGACGTTTCGGCTACGTTGCAGCAGCCGTGGTCACAAGCGAACTGGCGGTGCACGGCGTCGTCTGCTAGGGCCCGGCAGCGAATCTTCGGACACCCTCACATTTTGTGATATTAAATCGCCACTAGTTGTAATGTCAGTGAAGCTACTCCTACACATTGCGTTAATTCCCGTTTTAATAATTTATAGTTATAATGCAACGCGAAAATCTAAAAAACTATTTAACAAACCGTCCTACATTACGTTTGCCAGGATGTGGTCTTCAGAATTCGTGTATCCCAACGGTTGTTAGTTCGTTGACTGATATGGCTTACCAAGACGTGGTCTCAACTCCAGAATTCATTATCCCGGAGGTACTCAGTTCGGCGACTATGGTCAGCACACTGCCACTGCAATTTGTCAACGTGTCTCTCCCACAATAGGGTATTTGAATAATCTCGATATGGTAAAAAATATTGTTACCAAAATATTGGTAAATAAGAACCAATAGCCTAAATTTTCAGTTAAAAATATAACGTCTAACTGGTTTTATAAGCATTCAGTTTCATGGGCAAGTCCATTTTTAAAGTATTACAATTTAAAAAAAATATTATATCATTGAACTACCCGTACATTTTCCACCAACTTATAAAAGTTATAATAATATAAAACCATTTACAAAAACGAAACATTTGATATAGCTACCAAACAAAATTTACTAGTCGCGCATACAGGATACGAGCATGTGACGTCACTCGCCTGTAGCCATTTGTATAGAGCGCTTTTGGGCTTGCCTAAAATATGTGCTCTTAAAGTTATAATATCTCAGGTAATTCAAAATCAGAATCAAGTAATTCTTTCAATGATGTTTCTTAAATTGAGAGAGGTCTTTTGATTAAACACATAAAAAAATTTAGTCAAATACCCTGTTAAGCTGTTAAGTATATCGTTAAACAAACATATTTTCCGATCCACCTATTCACTGTGCCAACAAGATAGCTTAATCGTTTCCCTGCTACAACCATCAATAGTAACACTAGCCAGTTTCCCATTTACAATGCAAGGATAAGCTCGTATAGCGATTAATCACTTAAGCTCATATAGCCAGGGCCGTATTTAGCACAGACGGGGCCCATAGATCAAACAAAATTAAGGAGATGTGCTACGACAGTTTGCGTCTAGTTAATGTAGTCATAGTTTAAAATGATGATGAAGATGATGATAAATATCAATAATATACAGGGTGTATCTGTGAATATTTACATCCCTTTAACCACATGTTCTACCAACCATTTTGAACAACATTTGTTCCACGACTTTTGAAAATTCCCATAAAAAAAAATTATCTTTCCATACAACGTCTGTCACGTGACTTGGTCATTTTATATGGGGAATCGAAAATTTTTTCAAAGTATTTGGAAAAGTATTAGAACAAATGTAGTTTAGAAAGGTTGATAGAACACGTAGTTAAAGGGATGTAAATGTTCACAGATACACCCTGTATAGGTCACAATCGATTTTAAACTAAGATTTACTTTTTAGACCATGTTTTGTAATAAGGGGGTTTAGCGTTTAGTACCGGTTGCACTCAAACTGTTTCTCTTTGTATTTGTGGAGCCTGGGACCCTTGGGGAGTTTTGGCCTCCTGCATAAGATTTTCCTTTTTTAAATTAGGTACGTTACTTTCTTCGTCCTGAGCGGTCGTAAGTTTCCGCAAAAATGTAAATAAACTCTAGAAAAATGCAGTTCACTTAATTTGGAGGCAACCGTGTGCACTCGACATTGAAATCGAATTAGAGATTTGTTTGAGCAAATTTATGAAAATTTTAAATAAGACTTCTATGTCGAGCGCACGAGAATTGCCGCTCTGAGTCGAACCTAAGTGTTCTGCAAAACGCATTCAGGTATCCTAATACCTACTTTAATACTGATTAAGTATAATACTCATAGTCATCACAAAGTTCGACGTGCCCTTTCGGCCCTAAAGACGACCCTGTATACAGCTTGTATACACGTAACTAGTTAAGCCGTCTGCACACAAGCGCGTCCTACAGCTTAAGTAATCAAACGCCATATCAATCAAGTTGTTGATATTGCGTGTGGATTATTATTATACAATGTACGTAAGGTCTCTTTGTTTAAGATGAGCCTGACTTTTCGATCGTCACTAATTCCTCAAATTTAGGCGTCATTAAGTTTAGAAATTAATGACATAAATTGTAATAAGGCAGAAAAATAAGATATGACAAAAGCGTTTTGTCCACAGTAGGTGGATCGGAAAATATGTTTGATTTAATAAAAATGTCATTATAAATTGATTTGATATAAATTAAATAGGATTCAGTCAAAATATATCATTAAAGAAGTCATATATACTATAGTAGCATTTTTCTGTAAGAATTAGCTTAAGTTTAAAATAGTTACATCGATTATACCTAAGTTATTAATAACTGTAGACTTCTCGGAAATAGCCTATGACATAAATAAGTTCGTCAGTTATTGTTTGTAACTGGGACTTTCTAAGATTGACCTTGCCAATCGCTTAAACTTTAATACGATGCCATCGTATACTCTATTGTAAGTTCGAACCTTAGCCAAAAAATATATCTATCTCTGTTTAGGTTTGTATCTCTGTTTAAAAATGTGGGAGAGCCATGCTTCGGCATGAATGGGCCGGCTCGACCGGAGTGATACCACTGCCTCATAGAAAACCGGCATGAAGCAGTTCCTGTGCTGTGTCTCGCCGAGTGAGTGAGGGTACCGGGGGCCCATCGGGGGGGAGGGGATAAAAGGTTAGCAGCGCACTTGTTGCATGTGTTCATGGGCAGCGGCAATTGCTTACCATCAGGTGATCCGCCTGCTCGTCTGCTACCAATCACATAAAAAAAGGGTTTTTAAAAGACTGGTTTACGTAAGTATAGTTTGAGCAACTAAGGGTGCGTTTCCACAGAAGCGAAGCTACGAGGAGTGAGCAGACACTTGTGAAAAATTACCAATCTCATTGCTCAAAATACACGTCATCTCATATCTGATTATTACATTGCTCAATGTAATTGGTCAATTTTATAGGTCTCCGCTCAACTCCACACAGCTCCAATTCTGTGGAAACGCACCCTGAGTCAGTCTGCCGAGTACTCGTAGCTGCACTCTAGGACTCGGAGCTCACTGGCTTGTTAGCACTAAATAGTAATTTTTGCGACTTTCTTGTCTACCTTGGGAGTGTAGGTATACACGTACAGCCACACATCAAAGTATACAAAACTGACAAAGTTCTTCAATCGACTCTCATCTTACGGTCAATCACATTAGGCTGAAAATCAATTGTGGAAATTTGATAGGTTGTGGTAACCTGATGTGTGGTTGTCTATACATTTGTAGTATTTAGATCACAGTTGTAGTACAGTCTTTATTGCTGCTTCTCCCATGCGTACCCATATATTAAGTTAATGTATGATGCGTGGCATCTCGTACTTCATCGGCTCTCGGCGCCTACGCACTCATTCAAGCCGACGGTACATTATAATGTAGATAAACTACTGGGTACACTTAGTCCAAAATGGTTTTGTGTTTCATGAGGCGAACTGAAAACCTTAGCCACCCTACGATGTGATAAAAAATGACTTTTTTACCATCTGTACCTTCAACGTTAAAAAAGCGTATTGTACAAAAGTGTCATTAAAGGCCTTTAGAGACGTCGGCAGCCCACAGAGATGACAAATTAGTCCCAACCAAACTCAATAATACGTTCCAAAACAAACCGGCGATTAATCAAAACCTCACAATAGGTATAAAGAGGGGGGAATCTTTTTGTGAAAGCGACAGATGTGACCTTGAGGTACCCACATGGGAACATTACCTCAAGGGATAAACGACCACTTTACAAGGTTGATGAATAGACGAGTCTAAGGGGACTAAGTTTTTCTTCATCATCATGATTTCAGCAATAGAAGTGCATTTCTAGATATAGATCTCCCCTAATGTTCTTTCTCCACAAAGATCGGTCTTGTGCTGTTTCGTGTGTCACTCAAAACCTCATTGGTCACCTATATTTTGATGAGAAAAATCACCGATCAAATTGAAGTTGTGAGATCCAACTTCAATTTGTCCCCGATTCACTACAAATATTCAATGGATATTGAAAAGGTTTTGGTTACGATGTAAAAACTCACGTCCTCATTACCATGTTTTCAGGTGGTGACTGTGTCGCGGGTTTGCGGCGGCATGCGCGTGGTGTTGGCGGCGCTGACGGCGCTGGCTGCGCGCGCGCTGGCCGGCCCGCACGAGCACCGGGCTCGCCACCACGCGCCCGACCACCCCCTGCACTTCCCCGCGCCCCCGCCCGCGCCCTACCGCGGCCACGGCGAGGCTGTGCGGTACAACCCTGAACTAGACACCATTCTCCCGCGCCTCGAGGAACACGAAACCTCCTCCAAGCGCGCCAAATTCGAAGATGCCGAAACCTCCTCCAAGAAAGCTAAATATGACGAGAGGTTTTACTCCAACCATGAACGA
The DNA here is from genome assembly GCA_014851415.1 of Cnaphalocrocis medinalis. Lineage (NCBI taxonomy): Eukaryota > Metazoa > Arthropoda > Insecta > Lepidoptera > Crambidae > Cnaphalocrocis > Cnaphalocrocis medinalis. Next base: position 3,700,359 of record CM026276.1, on the reverse strand, counting down.
TCCGACGAGCAGTTTATGGGTGACGAACCTCAGCTAGGACCAGAGGAAGATGATCCTCTAATAGTCCGGACTAGAAAGGGAAAAGTTAGAGGGATAACCCTCACAGCCGCGACGGGCAAGAAGGTGGATGCTTGGTTTGGTATACCGTACGCACAGAAACCGATTGGAGACTTAAGGTTCAGGCACCCGAGACCGGTGGAGAGTTGGGGCGACGAGATACTCAACACGACGACACTGCCACACACATGCGTCCAAATTGTAGATACGGTGTTCGGGGACTTCCCAGGTGCGATGATGTGGAATCCCAACACGGATATGCAGGAAGACTGTTTGTATATAAACATAGTCACGCCCAGACCAAGGCCTAAGAATGCAGCCGTCATGCTCTGGGTCTTTGGAGGAGGCTTCTACTCGGGAACTGCTACTTTAGATGTATATGATCCAAAAATACTGGTCTCAGAAGAGAAAATCGTTTACGTGTCTATGCAGTACCGGGTGGCTTCGTTAGGTTTCCTTTTTTTTGATACACCAGATGTTCCGGGTAATGCCGGTATGTTCGATCAGCTAATGGCATTGCAGTGGGTGAAGGACAACATTGGATACTTTGGTGGTAACCCACAGAACATAACGCTGTTCGGAGAATCTTCTGGTGCTGTCTCTGTGTCTTTGCACCTACTATCTCCGTTATCCAGGAACTTGTTCTCACAGGCGATTATGCAGTCTGCGGCTGCTACTGCTCCTTGGGCTATCATATCCAGGGAAGAGAGTATTTTGCGAGGTATCCGACTAGCGGAAGCAGTCCACTGTCCACATTCTTCAACTGACATGGGTCCGATGATTGAATGTCTTAGGAAGAAAAGTGCTGATGAACTAGTCAATAACGAGTGGGGTACCTTAGGTATTTGTGAGTTTCCTTTCGTTCCTATCATAGACGGTTCTTTCTTGGATGAAATGCCGATCCGATCTCTCGTCCACCAGAATTTTAAAAAGACGAACATTCTTATGGGTTCAAACACAGAAGAAGGGTATTATTTTATTCTTTACTATCTAACTGAATTGTTTCCCAAAGAAGAGAACGTTGGTATATCGAGAGAGCAGTATCTACAAGCGGTTCGGGAACTTAACCCTTATGTGACTGATGTGGGAAGACAAGCAATAGTATTTGAGTATACTGACTGGCTGAACCCGGATGACCCTGTGAAGAACCGGAATGCTTTGGACAAGATGGTGGGTGACTACCACTTCACTTGTGGGGTGAATGAGTTCGCTCATCGCTATGCTGAGACTGGTAACAATGTGTACACGTACTACTACAAGCACCGCAGTAAGAATAACCCATGGCCGTCGTGGACGGGGGTCATGCACGCAGACGAGATCAACTACGTGTTTGGCGAGCCGCTGAACCCGGGGAAGAATTACTCTCCAGAAGAAGTCGAGTTCAGTAAGCGGCTCATGAGATACTGGGCTAACTTTGCGAGATCTGGGTAAGTGGTAGAACTAAATAAATTCAATTAGAGTGTTTTATTATTAGAGTTATCAACTGCCTCGGTGGCGTAGTGGATAGCGGGTCGCACTTTAAAGCAACAGCTCCGCTTGGGGTCACTCCCAGGTTCGATTCCCGGGTTGGGCCAAAAACTGTTTACCTCAGTTAAACTCTTGAGATATTTTTAAGTCAAACCGTTAGGAAATAGTGCCTACCTATATAAAGATCAGAGAGAACGCTGATGCGTTGCCGGCCTTTTAAGAAGGAGTTGCTCTTCTCATGAAGTTCCCTAAGTCATAGCCATCAGGAAATACTACTTATATGATATTGAAGCATTCCCCATAATTAGGATGCTATTAGGCTGATACTTTAATCACATCGGATGAGCAATGTGATTAGTCAATTTTCATAAGTCAACTCGGCCAACTCCACGCTGCCCCGCTTCTGTGGAAACGCACCCTTAACGTTATTTCCCTTCTCCATTCCAGGAACCCATCACTGAATCCGAACGGCGAGATGACGAAGGTGCACTGGCCTGTCCACACCGCCTTCGGGAGGGAGTACCTGTCCCTCGCAGTCAACTCCAGCGCAGTGGGCCACGGCCTGAGGGTAAAGGAGTGCGCGTTCTGGCAGAAGTACTTGCCACAACTGATGACTGCCACGAGTAAGTAGCATTCTAATGAAGGAGAGGTGCTCAACAGACAGAGCATCCCTACTTCGCAATCACCTTCAGCTTGCTGTAGATGCAATTATATACTGTGGGAGAGCCATGCTTCGGCATGAAAGGGCGGGCTCGACCAAGCTATACGGCCTCACTGAAGACTGCCGTGAAGCAGTCAAAGTGAAATTTTGTTGTAATTAGTGTTCACCTATTTTTTTTTTGTGTGATAGGTGGCAGACGAGCAGGCGGATCACCTGATGGTAAGCAATTGCCGCCGCTCATGGACACTTGTAACACCAGTGGAGTTACAAGTGCGCTGACAACCTTTTATCTCCTTCCCCCGGGTGGGCCTCCGGTACCCTCACTCACTCGGCGAAACACAGCACAGGGGCTGCTTCAATTCAATTTAAGTAGATGTTACTGTTTACTTTTTAATTAATGCCTTTTTGTGTCTTGGGTGCGACACAACTTTGCCACTGTCAAGTGATTAAAGAGACATGTAAAATAACTGCCACTAATGCTTCGGCTTTCAGCCATCTTACCGTGGTCCGTCACTAGTGCCACAAAATAATTACACACAGAAAGTAGACTGCCCACTAAGAGGTAAAAACGTGTCATGTACTCACGCATGCGCACTAACGGGGAAATACGCCTTTTCGACCACATAAATCCTAGCCTATGACATAAGATTGTCAAACTGTCGAAGTCTGTGGTAGAGGCCGCTCGCTTATGTACTCATGCCGGGCAACAACCCTAGCATATGTCAACGAACTCTTCTAAATTCAAAATCAGGCTGAGTCTACCTTCTGTGTGTAATTATTTTGTGCTAGTGCCGTCAATCTGACATATGTCAAATCGGTAATTACTCAGCGGAGCAACTATTTTGTGCTATACCACATATTGTATGTAATTAGTACAATTGTGAACTAAGTATCTTGTATAGGTACATATGGTTGACGAATGCAAGAACAATAATGTGAAGTTAGTGCGATTGTGCTCAAGCCATCGATATGTAAAAATTAAGAGTGGAAGTTATCAAATTGGCGCACCTTTAATAAGTTGTGAATCGGCATGTTTTGCGATATCATTTGTTATTGCAAATACCGCCTATCTAACAAATTAATCAATAAAAAAATCGACCTGCTATTTATATAACAAAAACATTTTCTCGAAAAACCTATCTAAGATAGTAGGTATTGGCACTTCACCGTCGAATGCATGCGACATACAAATATAATACAATACGTTATTATCCTGATAATACAATACGTTAATGCGCTTATATTATCTATTCATAGTTTTGGTCTTTCCGAAATTCAAAATTAAGGATTAGATAACGCTAAAGTTATAACCGTATTTTTTACAGCGTAATACACAATTTTACTCGCAAGAATAATTAACAATATCTGTAGGCCTAACATGCGCACCGCGACAAAATTTTGCCGACTCTCGTTCGCGAGAGCGCATCCTTCTATCCCGCTCATCGCTCAGTCAGGTGAGCGAGAAGCAACTTGCGCCGACAATACGAGTGTCGACAAAATTATTTCGTGGCGCGCATGTTAGCCCGACAGAGCGCGTGAATCTATCTCAGAGAATTGACAGTTCTAGTGACAGATGCTAGTAAGGATGTGTACGCCTATAAACATGGATAAATGTCGCAGTCATCTGGTTGAAACAGCTATTTGATTGGATGACTAGCGCGTTTATTAAATATCGACGTTTAATTGAATGACTAGGTTGAACGTTGAATGAACAAGCCTCACTCAACGTCTAACGAATTAGCTGATTGTAACATAGTTCTTTGAACATAGCGGACGTAAAATCAGTCGGGTGGTTGTAATTTAGTTCTTTTTTTTTCCACTGCGGCGTGTGTGTTCATCAAAACAAAGATGGCGTTAAATAGCTGGTACAGATCAAATAAAATAGCACTGTGTTGATATTTATTTTGAGAGAAAAATCTTATTAAGGTGTGTTATTATGTCATGTCATATTTATTTTTTATTTAAAGTTTGTTATTTTTTAAGTTTATCAGTCAGCTATATTCCATTCAACAACTATGCTAAATGACGTTCAGTCAAGAAGTTGAACGTTATATTAAACAACTTGACGAGTAAAGAGAAGGGAAGGGGATAAAAAGTTAAGGTAACTCCACTGGTATTGCAAGTGTCCATGAGCGGCGGCAATTGCTTACCATCAGGTGATCCGCCTGCTACCTATCACATAAAAAAAACCGGCCAAGTGCGAGTCGGGCTCGCGCACAAAGGGTTCCGTAGCAGCAAATATAATAAACTTAACCAAAATTACAGTTAAATCAACCTATCTCAAAAACTATAAGAGATACTTTGATCAAACCAAAAATCGTTGAAAGAGTTAATTAGCATGCATCACCTCTATTTTTTTTAGAATTTTATACCCCGTAGTTATAAAAATAGAGGGGGGGGGGACATACTTTTTACGACTTTGAGAGCTGATATCTCAAAAACCGTTCACTTTAAGAAAAATGTTTTTTAGAAAACTTTATATCATTTTAAAAGACCTTTCCATTGATACCCCACACGGGTATGTACATCGAAAAAAAAAATTTCATCCCTCAGTTACATGTATGGGGGGCCCCACCCCCAATTCTTTTTTTTACTATTTAGTGTCATATTTTTGTAGCGGTTCATACAACACATATTTCCATCAAATTTCATCACTGTAGTACTTATAGTTTCCGAGTAAATCGGCTGTGACAGACGGACAGACGGACAGACGGACATGACGAAACTATAAGGGTTCCGTTTTTGCCATTTTGGCTACGGAACCCTAAAAATCGACATTAAAGTTGAATGAATATAGAGATTTCATACATTCGTCCATACAAATCTTTAATTCGACTTCAATGTCGAGCACACGAGAATTGCCCCCCTTTACTTGGCTTAAAAAACAGCAATTTGAGATATACTACGGCGTGACGCTATGGGGGGACAGCACGGACGCCCACGACTTATTTGTTATGCAAAAAAAATGCCTGCGTATAATAGCCAACATAAAACAAGAGGTAAGTTGTGTGCCTTTCTTCAAAAAATACAAAATGCTAACACTTCCGTCAATTTACATATTAGAAATGTCCAAATTTGTCAAAGAAAATATTAATTCATTTAAATTTATTAGTAGCTCTCGCAGGAAACATAATCTAATCTTACCTGAACCCAAACTATCAATATATAAAAACAGTCCGTACTATAGAGGCATAAAAATATATAATAAACTACCTATACAATTAAAAAATTTAGAAACAAAAACTGGATTTGCACAAACGCTCAAAAAAATTCTTATTGAAAAATGTTATTATTCAGTAGATCAATTTATGAATGATAAATTATAATTAGATATGACCTTGCCCAACTTTCACATTCACCTACGTTTCAATCTCACGTCCCCTTCTCCCCCCCCCCCCCCTGATACTGATACCTTAATTTTAATTAATTGCAAAATAATTTATGATTATATTCCAATATTTTTTAATGAAATTTTAATATTATTGTTATTAACAATGTACAATTGCCACACCCTCACAGGGTACATGTATCGACTGGACACAAATTGTAACATCCTTCTTTAATGTGTAACAAACATGTATGCAATGAATAAATAAATAAATGAATAAATAAATAAATAAATAAATAAATATAATGACTTGCGTAGAAACATGCTGATATAAATGGTATAGTATCTAGTATAGTATTACGTTTAGAAGTTTGTTTTTGTTTATCTTAACTTTATTATCAAGTCGATAAACACAATAAGACTATTAGGAATGTCACTTTAAACATTGTAATCCGAGGCAAGTTAAGCAAGACGAATTACAAGTAATTCGTGACTGTTGGTTTTCACAGATGATGACGATACTAGTTTTACTTGATTCATGCTACTATAATGGGATTAGGCTTCATCACCACGCTAGCCTAATGCGGATTGGTGATCGGGTTAGTGGTAAAAAAGTACTTATGTTTAAAAAATTCGAACATAGCTCGGGTTTGTGATCACCAATTCGCATTAGGCAAGCGTGGTGATTAAGCCTAATCTCATCATAGTAGCGATGAATTAATTTCTATTATGGAGGCCTTTGCCATGCAGTGGGACAGTATACGAGTATAGGCTGGATACGGTACTTTTATACTATCTTGAATCGGGTGTATTTATTTATTTATTCTTTATTGCACAAAATAAAAAGTGCATTCAAGTGTATTCACTTTAAGATACGACTATCTGTTTTCCAGGTAAACCAGAACCACCAAAGAACTGCACAAGCAGTGCAACGTCCATCCGTGTTCCAGAAGCAACCACGCTCAGCTTGGCCTTCGGTTTCCTAGCTACCCTGATCCAGTTCATCATTTGAACTTCTGTTCATAGCCATGCCATTTCGACGTACTGAGTTCGCTATTCGCTTGTTCGAAACTGACTGTCAGCTGCTACGCTAAGCCGACTAATCAAAGAGGGTGTAGACGAAATCTATGTAGGTCTGTATGTCAGCGAGAGGACATTTCAGCAGTGGTGACGGCGTAGCGTGGGTGTCGCCCGCCCTAGGTAGAAGACTATCTCATTGCCCGCACTTCGCTACGCTTCTAAGAGTGGCGTAGCGTAAGTGGTCGCCAGTGGGGGCTCCACAGCCCCCATCACGCTATGCTACTATTTCTTAGGATACGTCAAAATGTATGGGAAGTCAACAGGTTGCACTGATCTCTATAGCATAAGAAGTGATCCAGTGCAATAGTCAGACTCCTGATACATATTGCGTCCTGGTTACAAAGCGTCTTACTAAATATCCTCACATAAGATTAGAGAGCGGAATCTTCAAAAAAATCCTCAACGAGTGAGGAATGGAATGACAGTAATAATAATATACTAAATAGTATTAATTACATCAAAAGTTGGACAATAAGTCAGACATTTAATTTTGAGGATAACTTTTTTTTTGTTGAGTTGAGAGTTAGTTTCCTTTTGTGACAAATATTTACGTTTCTCATATAACTAAGTTGGGCTTAGCGTAGTATCTAAGCATAATGTCTTGTATTATAAATTATAAATAGTATGTGTGTATATGTTGCCGTCTTATGAAGCTGGGATATTTTATTATCAACTTATTTTTATATGTAAAATTATAGAAAATATATTTTAGTTATAAGCCACCTCAAGTGTTATATTGCGCTTTGAGGCCACATAAGTCAGTATCAATAGTTTATTATAAAAATTGATACTGGAATATTGGTCTTAAGTCCATTAAATATTTGTCTAGAAACGTCGCAATTAAGTTAAATAATTATGAGTAAGAATGTAAAAGTATCGTTTATGAATTAATGTTATATTACATTTTAAAGGAGTGATGCCTCCAACAACATATCACTTGTTAATAACAAATTATAGAATATTGTAGTCGTAATTTTGTCATAGTATGTAAGCCTCTACATATCTCTTGGGCGTTGGTAGGCCGGGACAGAAATATGACGCGTCTATAATGTGGACTAAGACCCTTTTCCATTATTCTAATGTATCTTGAGATACAGTTTCGAGTTAACATTTATTTTTAAACAATAAACAATTTAACCCAAATCAATCAAGGATTCTTAATGAATGTTTCGATACAATGTACTAATTAACAATTCACGTTCGATTACAATTTTTAAAATAAAATTGTCACACAGTATACAGTCTACGTGAGTAGGTATTTTAGTTTCTTTTAAGTTGATGGAAACATGAAGCAAGCCGTTTTGTTTATCGATTTCTCATGTAATGTAATGTAACGTAATCTCCGTTTTCCACGCTTAGACTCTCTTTTGGTCCATTGTACGTGATGAAAAATGTTTAACATAATTTATTATGTAAAAAATATGATGCGACGTCAACGAAATAGTGGTTTAATCATCAATAAAAAGTGAAAACTACTTTTATGGGTTACGAACATTTTATTGGGGTTAATAGACTCATGTATAAAGGGCTTAGTCTCACAAATTACTAAAAGGAGCAAAATTTCCAATATGAATTGCAGGACGAATAGAATGGCGTAGAAGAGTAAAATATTAGCTTTAACGCCTCTATTGCAATACATATCACGCAAGGCATAGAGATGTTTAAGTTCATTCTAGGCTTAGGACGTAACTTAAGATAAGCTAGTTCATTTCACAACTCAGTAGCGGACCAATATTAGAAAGTTGTACGTGTAATAATGGTTCGTGTGAGAAACGGAGGAATTAATGTAAAATTTGAGTCGAAATTGTACTTTAGTGTGATCATATGCGCAGAAGCACGCCTTCACTGTATTTGATGGTCGAAAAGAGGTAGCGGGTGGTTGCTTCGTCACTCACAAAGCGTAAAATATGGCTAACGATATAACACTGTATTAAACACAATAACGTGCCTCAAAACGGCACTCAGTAAAAAATAATTCTAAAACGAAGTAAAAAAATACAGTTACTCTAAAATAATGTGCAGGAAGGTAAGGTGCGTGGGATGTACAGTTGTTAGTATACTGAATGTGTTAGAAGATACAAAATTAGTACCTTATTTAGGGTCGATACATCTAGTTTAGAGATCGTAGTGTCCAGGTTCAGCTTTCAAATATTGGTATAAATGATTTAATAGATGAATCTTTACAATTCGAGATTTAAGATAAAAATTTACTAGTACAATACTGTAAGTTTAATGGAAAATACTCTTGCAACAGCTGCATCTTAGGTAATCGAATATTTCGTTCGTTGTTGTAAATACTGTATGAGTGTTAGTTATTGTAGTTACTCGTGGCAAAGCCCTCGATTTTTGTTTAACTTTTGTTTAGGGGCGGTTAGGCGGGTAATTTAACCTACGAGGTAATTTTATCGACTATGACCTGTTGTGAAGGACGATACCTTATGAGATATTAGTAAGCGCTAATGTAATTTTTGGTAGAACTTCGTGCTTCGGTTTCTCTTTATTTCACGGAGACGGCGTGTATACAGTTCGCGTTACAATATTCATAAAAAAAACGTACATTAATAACTGTAAGTTTGGTATTTATACACATTGTCTAAATTCTAGACAGAATGTCTAGAATTACATAAAATTTGACCTGTGACCTAACGCAATTGGTATGTAATTCGAATTGTATGCGAACCGTTTTATAAATAAGCTAGCCTGTATACAAATTACGTTGTTACTTGACGAAGTTACAACGTGACTTGTAATAGCCAGCGTGTATACAGTCGTTCTACAATTAGGCGACCTGTATAATATACAGGTCAACTATTTAGCAGGTACATGTATATTAGATGACCTGTATATTATACAGGTCGCCTAATTTAGATCAGTGTATACAATTCGCGTAATATATTCGCTGATGTTAGTAATGTAATATACTTAGAGTCAGTATTCACGATGTTCTAGATCACGTTTGATGTTTCACGAACTACGCTTATTTAAACCTGCGTATGTAAACCTATAGAGTGCCTCTTGTTCACTTTTATATATAATTGATAAAACACTATAATATAGGTGATACTAGTAGAGGTAGAGATGCGTTACTTCTTGTATAATGTATGTGCACTATTTTCTTTTATTATATTATGTGATATATGAAAGGCCAACGAAAGACGGGTAGTGCCAAACTATGAAATTGGGGCTAAATACTATAAAGATTGAAATATTTAAATGAAACAACAGATGCTTTTCCTGGTTTACCCGGTTACAATAACCAATGTTATACTTATTAATAAACATTTAATTATTAATGTGGTACGTTGATGTATTAGTTTTCAAATAGATAACTGGTTTTTATCAAGTCTTTTTAATTTATGACTAAAACCTGTTAAAATTATTACCCATTTATACTTGTTAAAAATACGTCAAAAGTTCAGTAATGATTTAAAAGAGTTAAAATACATAAGTCATCGTTATCAAAATAAAATTTTACGCTTACTTAAATGTTTTTCGCCTTAATTTCTAATTATGTGTTTACATCAATTTTATTTCATTCTATTGTAATTGGATAAACCACGAAAAGAAAGATATTGTTATATTTTGTTCTACAATTCAAGCCCAACAAAAAGATAAATTAGATATAACTTTCAATGCTAAGTACCTAGTTTTATATTATTAAAGTATTGACTAATTTTATTCCATAACAAAATATATCCACGACGTTTTTTCAATATTTCACCTTTTGTTGAATGTGATGATGATGTCTGAAGATCAGCATTGAAGCGGATTTTATTTCAGAATTATTTATAGGTAATCAGAAATAGTGTAGTAAAGTTATCCAAGCATTTCTAAACATTAAAAAAAATTCTGTAAAAAAGGTTTTTTTTTTCCATTAGTATTCAGTTAAGGAAAACCTAAAAATTGTTTTGACAACTGTTAAGTTGTTACGATGTTATTAATTTTGTAACTTTTTCACTTGTAAAAGTGTTTACCTTGTATATTATTGTAATCTTAGATTGCATGTTTGGATAACTTTACAAGGCTCAGTACGTAAAAATACCTTACGTTCTTAAGATTATAATTACTCTCCGGAAGTTGACTTATAATATTAATTAGAATATTAAAATCAATTATACTGTATTTCTTCACAGCAGACGCTATGCCAAGACAATAAAATTCAAAACTCGACATTCAATATTAAAGTTTATACTCTGCGTATGTATTTTAATTGTAAAATATCAATTTACGAACATTTAACGTTTATTTTAAGATTTAATATATTTTGGTGGTTTTTTCATTTGATTATTCATTATTAATTGAGAAACTGACTGTATGTTACATCTAAAGGTACTAGACCTTTAGATGTAACATACAGTCAGGAAATATTTAAAAAAATATGAGTATCTACTCTTATGAAGTATTTGCTATAAATGGCAATTATTAGATGTCTACAGATGTTGTTTTTAAATGTGAATACCACAACATTTACTTTCTCTCCTTACATTTTTTCCGAGTATATTTTTTATTCCTAGATTAAAAAAAAAACATTTTGATTAATAATACAGAAAAAAAGAAACAAGTTTTGTGAATGTTTTCATTTCAGAAATAATAGTATTTTACAATTAAAATGTATTTACGAAAACCCTTCGAATCTTATATTTAAACTTGCGTGTACCTAATAGCTTTTTCTCTCTACAATAACGAATTATTAGGTCTTAACTGGATTGAATTTCACAAATTGTTACTTTGACATTATATTATTATTAATAGTTAAAAATTTCATGTAAAATTTAATAATAAATTTCATGTATTTTGGTTTTATTTGACCTTAAATCTGTTATTGACTTATTTATTGTAATAATTAATATTTAATTACATTAAATTAAGAAAAATAAAATGGTTCTGTGTCTAATTTAAATTAAGTTTTAAGTTGTTGACTTTTAAGTAGGTATTATACTAAAATCGTAAGTCTTCTCAACAAAAAGCTTTAAATTTTAAGATTCAATTGAAAATTTCTTCACTTTTACACACATCTCGCTTACACACTATTATGTTAAAACGGGAGCTAAATACAAGTGACGTAATTTTCAGTAGAATTCTGCCAGTTCACTTACTGTTAAGGATTTATGAATAGTCTTGGCGTCACGTGTACTAATATGTTAACAACTTTACTGCAATATAAACCTTATGGCTTTGGTAAAAAGAGTTAAGGTGGTGTATGTAGGCGTCATAAACAACTTGTGAAATCTCAATTCGGAAGGGATCGAATTGTTTTATACACACTGATACTTTGGCTTGAATCTGCTTGGCTATAATGTATAATTAATCGTCAATGTAACACGAAGGCCTAAAAGCAATGCCACAACACAAGGCCTATGAGCATTGCCGTAAATTTCTTTAGTCGAGTTATCTTTTTAAATTCTAATAGTAAATTTCAAGTAAGTTTAATAATATTATTAGTGCTATGATTGCATTATTGAATGTTTGCAACGTTTGTGTTTCATTATAAAAATAAATGCTTGTATATATACATATGTCTTTCATTTATGTTGAAAAAGGGTAATTGAAAAATGTCCTAATATGTTTTGAATTTGACACCTTTAAATTTATTTACGTGAATCTTTTATGTTATTCGTATGTCTAGTAGAACAGCCCTATTTAAACTCCTTCTTGAACCGAAAAAATAAATATGTAATATTATTCTCTTTAACATTATGTTCATATATATAATACATGTCCCTACCTATGCATACAGGGTGTATTTGTAAACATTTAAATCCCTTTAACCACATGCTTACCAACCATTCTGAACAACATATTTTGTTATATGACTTTTGAAAATTCGCATAAAAAAATGACATCTTTGAATGCAATGTCGATCACGTAACTCGGTCGTAATGTATGGGGAGTCAAAAAAATTTGCTTAATTTCGAAAAGTTGTTGAACTAATGTCGTTTAAAATGGTTGGTAGAAGATATAATTAAAGGGATCGAAAGAGAACCAGAGTCACCGACATAGCCCACCGAATTAGCAAACTGAAGTGGCAGTGGGCTGGTCACATTAGCCGCAGAACTGACAGCCGTTGGAGCCATAAAGTCCTTGAGTGGAGACAGCGACTCGGCAAACGTAGTGTTGAA
>CM026276.1:3574534-3687547 GCA_014851415.1 Cnaphalocrocis medinalis | reverse complement strand
AGATACATCCTGTTTAGATCTTTAACGTACATAATTATATATAATACAAGTCCGTATACATTATATTATTATATTTAAAAATGTTAATGATAAAATCAGTCAAATATAAACAAATTCGTAGCGTCATAAAGTAACTGTATCATATCGCACCCCTAATACCCAACACAGAAACAAACATTTGATAAAAAATCTATAGGCATTAATTATCAGACCGCTTACATTTTTAATTAGAATAGCCTTGTGTGTTATGCAATAAAGAGTAGTAGGTAACTAATATCTACATCTGTAAAGATCGTATCTGTAATATTATCAATGATAATATTATAATTAGGTTGTTAAGTTTCAACGTATATTTTTGCCAATATTATTAAGCCAAGGATTTGTTATTATAATCCGATTAGCGATATAATATCAATGATACGCTAAATTCTGAATATGATCTTACCCATATGATAATTTGTACAAATGCAGATAATTTTATCAAAAATAATATTTTCCATTCTTTATCGAGCTCTGAAGAATGTTAATTGGAATCAAAATTGTAGAAAACTATTGACCCAGTAGAGTTTTTATCTATACAAAAACACTAGTATTTGCATTATGGAAAAAGACCAAGCATTAATCAATGTAGATAATCTTAAGTTCTGTAGACGTGCTTGGAAAGTATGACGTCACGTTATAACGCGCCAAATATAATTAGTAAAAGGTTATTAGCCCTGTCATATTAGTGGTTTCACCTCGGCATGAAAGATAAATTGGTATGAACCTTTGTTTTGTCATTCTAAATGTTGTCTCATAAGGTAACAAAAATCGGTTTTTGGGTTTAAGGGGGTAAAAAGGGGATTAAAGTTTGTTTGAAAGTTTGTCAACTCTGATGTTAAGTACCTAAATGAAAATTGGTAGGTATTTAGAGTTATTATTTTAGAAAATAACCCTTTGAGAGGGTAATTTAACCCTTAACCAGGCAACTAGACATATTTTTTTTCATTGGTTTTCAACCTTATCATAACTGCATAAAGTTCAAAATCTGGTGGTCTCATATGTTACATAGCCTGGTTAAAGGATAATATAGAGGTGAAACTTAATGAAAACTGCGTTAGCAACTCTGCAGGCGCAGTCTACTTAGTTTATAATACTGATTGATTAATTACAAATGAGTTCTATTGAGCACTATCGCATTATTAGAAACGCATTTTCGTAGCATTATCTTGCAAAAATAAATGCGTATATTGATTGATATGAATGATTGAGTACCTTTTTAATTGGAAGGTAATCTTATTAGATTATTGCGGGATACTTTGAAAAGTTTTCAGGGTTTGTAAATTACCTATTATTTAATAAAATTCAATAGATGTCAAACTACAACAACAAGAACAAAATTTCTCCGCTTATTTAATTTAAGTACTTATTCACTTTACAATAGGCACCTCAACTTTCTGTATATAGTAAGTACCAGCCTATATACTGTTCCTCTGCAAGACAAAGACCTCCTTAATGGAAATTTAGTCCTCGCTACTATGATGGGATTAGTCCCATCATCACCACATCGCTATATCGCTTTAACTACAACGTTCGTTATACAACTTGATATAGGTAATTATGCAAACTAGAACCAACCCACAAAAAGTTACTTTAGACGTACCTACTCGTACTACTTTTGATGTAGAAAACTTCGTGGAAAGTCTATTTATTCAATAATATTTATTGTTAAGTATATCTGCAAATCTATATCATCCGAAATGATGATTGGTTCTTGTTTGCTAACTTATTGGACCATTGTGCCAACCGTTGCCAGTGATTAGGGACTAAAATAAAATGATTTGTTAATGGTTTTTCTGACATTTAATTAGACATATTTCTAACATTCGTATGTCTAAAGTTAAGAAGGAATTTATGAAATTGATATAGGTAGCATCCTCAAAGCCAAAAACTGATTGACTATTGGAATTAAATCGGATTATCACACAGGTCTTTTGACGTAAGAATCTCTTACTTCGTTTTAAAAACGTCAAGCTATCAGATAAAACTACTTAATTATTTATCGATTTTCAAATCAGAGTCGGATTTATCATTTTAAGTAACGCTCAGTATAAATAGTGGTGGATCATTAGATTGCTCATAATTTCAGATTGGAATTGTATGGTGCAGGTGAGAAAATTTTTTTCAAAAATAATAATTGATAAGTAAATAAATTCATACAACATTTATAAACGAAGTGGTATTGGTTAGCTATACAATTACTGTAGAAGTGTTTTGTTTAGATTTCATCGCAGCGTTAAATCATCATCACATTATAATATTTTGAGTTCAGTTTTAAGTATAATTAAAAATTAATCTCATCTGAGACATATTTTTTCTGTTTCTTTTTTATATTTCAATTTCGAGACCAGTGTCATTAATTTTCATTGAAAGATACTGCTTTATTTTATAAGCATTTCGCTATAGAGTTTTTTATGAAAACCTTGCAATATTTTATTCATTTTGTTATTTCAGACCGAATACTCCAAAATGAAAGCCATCCTTCTCGCTCTAGCTGTGTTCTCCGCCGGCGTGTCCGCTGCGCCTAAGGACAATGACGGTAATTGAATGACGATTTGCTCGGTTCTAGATAGATAGATATTCTATTCTCCGTGGTCGGCGTTTCTTTCTCGGCCTGTACCATTTTATTTCTTTATATTAGTTGTTATTTCTGGTGATAGAGAAGTGCACTTTAATAGTGTAACTTCCATTTCAGGGTCCAGGCTCGTCGAAGGTATCATTTCGAGTGCCATTGAAGACATGAGCCAGACTATCAGAGATATGGGCATGGATCCCGTGGACATCGACCACCTACATTTGGAGTACAAACTTCCAGTAACTGAGTAAGTATATTTTGTTCTTAAGGAAATAATGTAAAAATTCAGGTGGGACACGAACCCACAACCTTCCATATCCCGGATGGATATTTTACCAATTAAACTAAACAAACCCCATAAGTACCTACTAAGCCATCATGTTTCCACACGATGTTTTCCCTCACCGATGAGTTAATGGTAGAAATATAAGCACATAGATTTGAAAAATCTATGAGTGCATGCTCAAATTCTTGCAACTCGGTAAGCGTAGCATTGGATGCCCTGCCCTGATGATAAGATGGGATAATAAAACTCGAAGGTTGGCTGGAGTGGGCTGGATGAGAATGGTCGAAAATCGGAAGCAGTGGCGTGCATTAGAGGACATCTATAATCCAGTAGCAGTGGGCGAGTGTGGGTTTCTGATGATGATGCTCAAATTCCAATGAAGGTGCGCTTGTATCCTTTGATTGCTCTATGGCGTCTGTAGTAAGTTACAACCATCTTACACTATAATTTATTTCCACAGTTTGCTGCATGCTCAAGTCATAATCGAAGACGTGTTCATGGCAGGTCTTAGCAACATCGTCATCCACAACATCGACTACTCCATCCTCGCTTCCAGGCTCCGCTTCGATGTATCTCTTCCCAACATTGCTGCCAGAATGAGTGAGTACCTACTTAAACAGTCCGTTTTGAACTTCTTTTTACCTCGCACAGTAAAACTGTGGAACCAGCTGCCAAGGATGGTGTTTCCGAACGGATATGATCTAGTGAATTTCATGAAAAAGTCTTATTCCTTTCGTAAGAGTATCCATCGGCGGTGATCACTTACCATCGGTTGAGCCATCTGCTCGTTTGGTCGTAATAATCTAAAAAAACCTACAATTTAATGATGGTATAGTTAGTGGTGCGAGGAGAACAGACGGCCATTGGGGTGGAAAGGTCCTTGAGTGGAGGCCACGTGCAGGAGGCCGCAGCCGTGATAATCCTCCCACCAGGTAGACCGACGATCTAGTGAAGGTCGCGGGAGTCTTTGAATGCGGGTGGCACAGGTCCGATCTGTGTGGAGAACTTTGGGGGAGGCCTATGTCTAGCAGTGGACGTCTATTGGCTGAAATGATGATGATGATAGTTAGAGCTATCGCTACTGGAGTTTCTCTCATTTTAGCGTGTAATTCCCGGTTGCATCCAAAGCCCTTTAGAGTCCAAGGTACGCTTGAACCATTCATGATTCGTAGAGTTGGTTGATCGCACTGAAGGGATAAACCTTCGTATCTCATACCAAACTGAATCGTGGTTACACGTTTCTAAATCTATCCAAAACGTGCTTCTTTACGGTGTGTTCCATCGCCACTGAGTTATTGGTATACCAATTCTTATTCTATCTATGTGCTTATTTCTAAATAAGGACATAGATTTCAAAAATCCAGAGGTGTATTCTCGGCTCGGATGCAAAGCAAGATTTTGTTCTAAACAGAATAGATGAAAGGCATGTTCTTATCCACATAGCTAATATGTGGCTACTTAAGAACTTACTTAAAGATGTTTGTACAACACTGACCAAACTTACGTCTGTTTCAGAGAAAGTTCATGGTAATGTTAGGTTCGCCAACATCAATGCCGACGCCACATTAGCCGGAGAGTGAGTATATATTAGTCTTTTGAAAAATTCAATGTACTACCCGTGCGGATAAACGCTGGGATTAGAAATGGCGGACCGACGAGTCGGTACCGTCAGCATACTAAGTACGTAAAATTATAATTAAATATAAGTAAACTGAAAAATCGTAGAAAATATCGTTAGCATTGAAAATGTTTTGTTATTTTATGAATTCAAATAATATATAAGTATGTTTTATAGGTTTTATTATTTTGTAAGTAGTATTTTTTACTGTATTTATGTAAAAAATCTATGAAAATAATTCAGATTGCGATAAATTCTTTTTTCCTAAAAAGGAATTGTTTATAAACAAATAATAATTTATAATTATCGCATTTATAAACGAATTTGTTCTCACAAAAATATACATTTATTAGCGGTCCGCCCCGGCTTCGCCCGTGGTACATACATAGCCTATAGTAATGTGGAATAACGTACCTTTCTAACAAAATATGACAAGACTAACGAAAGGTTCAAAACCACGGAAAAACTAGCTCACAATTTTTTATTAAAACGCAGCTTTTTTTTTGTCAGTCTGTACCCACGTGTGCGAGTAAAGACACAAATAGTGTGCGAGCGAGAGGTGAATAGTTGCGCCGCCATTTCTAATCCCAGCGTTTATCCGCACGGGTAGTACCTACCTACTTGGGTTTAGCCAATTAACAGTAAAAAAAAACATTTATTTATTATTTACTAGTGGGCACTTCGCTTCGAGATTTAGTCTTGTTATTAGTTCCAAACACTGGCGATAGATGGCGCTGGGTGTAGATTACATCGCGCAAGTATTTTGTCTTTTCGGATTACATAAAATACTAGTGGTTGTCTGTCTATAGAAGTTGTCTCTTTATAAACCGTATATTGTGATTGATTTAGATTGTGCAAGAAAAAAAATTGGCGGGTTTAATTCTTAACAGCATTCTCTACCATGGGCGAGGCAGAAAGATCTTATCATGTGTACAAAATTTGCTAAGAATATAAGTACCTTGATATGCTATAAGGCTCAAATTGCGTTTTTCAGTTACGAAAATCTAATAAATTCACAGTCATTATTTATCTTGTTCTTATACTTTATCTTGTAATTACAAAATGTATTTATATTAGTTAAGATTAGGAACATAGTAATCATTGAGGATAATCGTAGATTATTTACTAATCGGATTCATGTGAGGTAATGAAGCTACTGTTTGGTTAAAAAGCAAAAAAATCGCTTTACAAAGCCCGTTTTGTCTCACCGTTGGTAGGATGACCACCAAAGGGTCTCCTATGAAACGAGTATATAACTACTTACTTGTCTCAAAACAAAAGTGCCACACAGCAGTTACTACAGGGATGGTAGTACCCTTATCTCTTTGAAAAGTGATCCCATCTATCTTCCTCTATACTATTTATAAAGAGGTAAATTCTAGAGACAACGACAAGGCTTATAGGTAAACCGAAAACATTAAACACAAGCGCGATATATTCGTCACCCAGCGCCATCTATTGGTTTGGTTTGCAACTACTGTCCCGAAGCGAAATGAGGGCCGGCCACTAGTCCTACTACTATTATAAAGGCGAAAGTTTGTTTGGATGTATGGATGTTTGTTACTCTTTCACGTAAAAACTACTGAATGGATTTGAATGAAACTTTACCACAATATAGCTTATACATCAGAATAACACATAGGCTACAATTTATAAAAATATATTGTGTGGATTGTCCAAAATATGACGGTAAGTGTCAATAATTAACTCCACGCGTACGAAGTCGCGGGCGGCCGCTAGTCATTTATAATTTTACAAAAATAGATATTTTTAATTTCAATCATGCCAAATAATATTAAGTATTTTATTTTAATCCATAGTTAATGGTTTAAAATTCAGAAAATGATAAACAGGGGAAAAATTTTCGTCACTTTCCGTGCAACACACTAGAATTTTGTATGGACGAATGTATAAAATCTCTAAATTCGACTTCAATGTCGAGTGCATGAGAATTGCTCCCAGCGCTCTTTTGCGGATTCGGCCACTTCTATGATCGAAGGGTTTCCCATATCAATTTCTTTACGAAAATAAATTATACGTTTTTTTTCATCAGGGTTGAAATCAGAGAGATCCGCGTCAGTGGGGACGTCCGCGTGAGCATCGGCATCATCGGAGGAATCGGCGTCCGTGAAGTCAACATCAACTTCACCCTTGGAGGCATTACGGTAACTGTCCTCTTCTTTTGGCGACCCTAGTGAACTGCCGCCGACCCGAAGGGGCTGGACTGGGTCCTCAGCTAATCTGACTTGGGTCTACCAACAAAAAACAATTGGGACTTTTTCTGCCTTAACCAAGGCTACAAGGCGGGATGCGGGCTCTTATGACGCACCCTTTTTTTTCTTTTTTTCTTTTTAAGCGGGATCTATGCAGGTAGGACCAGTATCACTGCGACTAGTTCGATATATTGTGCTGCTATTCTACAATTCAGTGCCAAACTCTACACTTTTTTGTTCTATCAAACAGTCTGAACATTTGTTCAACAACTTTTCGAAATTCATCCAAAATTTAAGCCTTGAAACTCTTAAGTAAATAAATAAATTAAACTGTGCCTAGGTACATACATTGTAAATAGACAATACTAATGCTGATTATGAGTCTATAAATACAGAGTGGGAATGATTTCCTTTTTATTGATTTTGTTTTAAGAGATAATAAAAGTTATTTTTTTTAATACTGCAATTAACTAATTATTTTATTTTGTTACAGTCTGTTCTGGAAGTCGAAGTGTGGGGCCGCGACATTTCCGACAGAGTAAACAACATTCTTGAAGTCGTCATCCCCGGGTTCCTGATCGAATTCGCCGTAAGTTTAATCCCATCAAAAACATACCTACATGTGAAGTATGTAGGCAAGGCAAAAAAAAGTGTTGTTTATCGAGTCCAGCGTCAAAAGAAATGATATCTAAATAGGTGCCAAGGTCAATGATGAGACCTACTCGGCTAATTTTCATTCATCACGGTTCGTGTAATATTACCCTTGTACGCTTTGTCGCAATTTTTTTTTTACCTTGGCTGGACACGCTCCCGCGTATCTAGATTAAAATAAAAAATATCTTATGTACAAATTAAAAAGTCAAAATACTAGCACAATGCAATCGGTGCCCAACGCCATCTATTGGTAATATTTATAAGTTTTTTTTTTAATATTAAATGGGTTTGCACTTGACCTCATCTCACCTGATGGAGAGTGAAAAAAGGTCTAAGATGTAGCGTGCTTTCCCAGAAGGAGCCTACTCACTATCAACTTAAAGACAGCCAAATTGTAGCTCTCTGGGAATACAGAAGCCGGCAAGTTGTTCCATTCCTTAGCAGAAAGAAGGAGCGAAACGCTTAGTACGAGCTGGTGGAAGTTCCACAGTGTAAGGGTGGATTCTTTTCGTCTTCTGCACTAACTAATAGCAGAATAAGTAGCGCACGTGAGGACGGACCCATAGTATAAATAAAGTTATGATACAATACATAATGTAGCTGGCTTACTCTTATCGGCGACTAGTTGCATAATGCATTTATAAATATTCAATTCATAAAGATAGTATCAAATAGAGAGGACACGCAAATAATAATATTCACAACAACTATATACAGAAATCGCTAAGAGTAAAAGAGACAGAATCATGATTTTTTGTTTTTGTCAGAGTTCCACTTTTTTTGTGGGACAGTTGTGAACTGCGCCTAACAAAACTAGTTGCCATAGTAACCCAGAGTAATTAATTGCGATTTTTGTTCGTATTTTTACTACCGTAATAACCAACCAAATTCAGTCGTAGTAAGAGATAACAGGCTACCGTAGGTACTGAAGTAATCTGCTCAGTCACATCGATCCGCCATTTTGTAGTTATTTTTCATTTGGCCGGGTAGTATATAGATATCTGTCCCTTACGGTGATACGCGCTTAGCCACTCTATTTGATACTTCATTTATGATTCAATTGTTGTTTTGGGGTCCATTCGACAGACGTCACGAGACTATTTTTTTACTTAATTTTTTTTATTCCACAGGCTGACATCAACGCCATTATCGAGCACATCGTCAAACAGATCCTTGATGAGGTGCTGTAATTACTTGTTTTAAAACAACTCTGCTGTGATTAATATAATAAAATTTATTTTAACACTAACTATCGTGTTTTGTTAGTTCCCACAAATGCAAATGTTATAAACGTGAAAGTTTGTAAATATGGATGGATGGATGGATGTTTGTACC
This sequence comes from Cnaphalocrocis medinalis, assembly GCA_014851415.1. Taxonomy (NCBI): domain Eukaryota; kingdom Metazoa; phylum Arthropoda; class Insecta; order Lepidoptera; family Crambidae; genus Cnaphalocrocis; species Cnaphalocrocis medinalis. Next base: position 3,678,827 of record CM026276.1, on the reverse strand, counting down.
GCTTTCACGTAGGTACATAATATAGCTTATACAGAGTGTATCTGTAAACATTTACATCATTTTAACCACGTGTCCTATCAACTATTATGAACAACATTTGTTCAACAACTTTTCGAAATTCATCGAAATTTTTTTCGACTCCCCATACAAAATGACCAAGTCACGTGACCGACTTTGTATGGAGAGATGATTTTTTTTATGCAAATTTGCAAGTCATAAAACAAAAGTTGTTCAGAATGGTCTGTAGAAGACGTGGCTTAACAGATGTAAATCTTCACAGATACAGATACACATCAGAATAACACATACGAGTAGGCTATAATTTATAAAATACATATAAGTATTGTGTGGATTAAATAATCCAATAGGTAACTAACTCCATGCGTACGAACCTATTTGGGTTGATACCCCCTTTTTGTTACACCCTGTATACTGGCCCACTGTAGGTATGGCAAAGGCCTCCATCATAGAAATCAAGTTATCGCTGGAATTTTGCTTAATCACCACGCTTGCCTAATGCGGAGTGGTGATCACAAAATCTAATTATGCTCGATAAATTCGAAACAATATTTTTTGCTCGACCCGGGAATCGAACCCAAATCACGACCCGGTACTTAAATCACTAGACCAACGCGGCATTGTTTTTATGTGAATATGTGAAAGACGAGCAGACGGATCACCTGATGGTGATTGCCGCCGCCCATAGACACCTGCAACACCTGTAGAGGCACAAATGTGCTGCCAATCTTTAAGCCTTTTCCCCCGAATTGAGTACCCTTACTCACTCGACGAAACACAGCACAGGCGCTGCTTCACGCTAGCTGTGTTGTGTGTGTGAGTACAAGGAAGTTATTGAGTAAAACCATTTTTTTTTGTGATAAATGGCAGAAAAGCAGACAGATCGCCTGATGGTCTTCTCTTCTTCTTCTTGACCCTTTTTTTATGTGATGTGTGTAGCAGGCGAGCAGGCGGATCGCCTGATGGTAAGCAATTGCCGCCGCCCATGGACACTTGCAACACCAGTGGAGTTACAAGTGCGCTGCCAACCTTTTATCCCCTTCCCCCCCGAGTAGGCCTCCGGTACCCTCACTCACTCGGCGAAACACAGCACAGGGGCAGCTTCACGCCGGTTTATTGTGAGGCAGTGGTATCACTCCGGTCAAGCCGGCCCATTCAAGCCGAAGCGTGGCTCTCCCACAGTTAGAAGACCCTGACTGGACGGTAACAACACGACCAGTAAAGTCACAAGTGCACTGCCAACCGTTAACTTTTATGTTCAACCGTAGATATTTTATGGCTGATATTATGAGGAAAGTGAAAAAAAAATGTCGTAGAGGTTTTATATAGATGATTAAAAAAATACTTTATTGTACAAAAATACAGTCAAGTTACAATAATAGTCAATATCATGTCGATTACTCAATTTCCAATTTGCTCAGCATATTTGGCGATATTAAGTCTCCAAGGTTTAGGTCTTCCAGGATATTGTTGGCCAGTTCATGAACTGTCTCGCTAAGGAACTTTGTGATGTCATCCTGAAAATTGCACTATTCATTATTATCTATTCAATAATTAAGCTACTTAGTACAAAGTCAGGTCAATGTATGAGATATTGTGTGAATTTATAAAAAATATGTATTATATAAGGTGTATCTAAGAACATTTACATCCCTTTAACCTTTCTAAACAACATTTGTTCGACAATTTTTCAAAATTAATTGAAAATTTTATCTTCTCCCCATACAAAATGACCAATTCACGTGACCAACTTTGTATGGAAAGATGATTTTTTTATGCGAATTTTCAAAAGTCAAAGAATAAAATGTCGTTCAGAATGGTTAGGAGAACACGTAGCTGAAGGGATGTAAATGTTCACAGATACACCCTGTATTTACCTATATTTTTAATATATAAAAAACCCTTGAAGTATAGACAAAAAAGTTGGTACCTCAAAAGCTTCCACAACAGATGGCACGAGGTCTTCCAGGAACAAGTTGACAAAGTCGCTTACTCCCTCGTGGCCGAACAGTCCTGTTATTCTTGGCTGAAAAAGGATATACAAATTAAATACTAAAAAAAGAGAAACATTTTGAAGTGGTAATATACAGTTTTACTCGCATATCAGACCGCGCGAACCTATTTCAGCCGGGCTAAGATGCGCACCACGAGATAATTTTGTCGACACTCGTATTGCGTCAGCGCTAGTTGCTTCTCGCTCACCTGACAGGGCGAGGAGCGGGATAGAAAGATACGCTCTCGCGAACGAGAGTCGACAAAATTTTGTCGCGGTGCGCATCTTAGCCCGGCAGAAGATTGACCGTTCTAATATCAAACGCCCACTAGGGATGTGTCACGCTAACACATCCCTAGTGCGTCGAGAACGTAGTGATGTTCTAAGCGATGTTGGTCTGGCTCACAATTCATAGAACTAATCGCAAAAACAGGCAGAGTTGGAGTCGACTCTATCAACAATTAAAGCACAGGTGCGGTACACAATACGAAAATGCCAAATACATGGGATTAGGTCGGCTTAATCACCACGCTTGCCTAATATCGTATTGGTGCAAATTTTATATTAGAATGTTACCTTAAATGCTTCAAGGCTGAATTTCACCGTGCACTCCATCACATTTAGAAATATTCCGTTGGTTGTCAGTCTTGCGTTCACCAAGAGATCTGCGCTGATCTTTGGGTTAATAATCTGAAGCCTAGAAGGAAATGTAGAGCATAAATATCAAGTTAAATCACACATATACACACATACTACCTACACTTGGTAGTAATAACCTACTGACTATCTTGTATTGATCAGAACACAGTTTAAGTAGACTTACAAGATTATTTATAATAAAGACCAATACATCTTGTGATAAATAAGTATTAAATACTTACTTTAGGTCCCCGGCGCCAAAAATGGTGAAGCCAGCAATGGTTGCATCTAGCTCATACTTTTCTAAAACAAGTAAAAATGTTCATGAGTAGTAGTGTACGAGCAAGAGCATGAATGGGTGAGTGATACCACGGCCTCTTAGAAGTCTACCGAAGGAGTGAGAGCATTTACCAGAGGTCCAATTTGGGGGAAAGGGCTTAAAGGTAACGCACTTGTGAGTCCACTGGTGTAGCAGTTATCTATGGGCGGCGACAGTCGTTTATTATCACGTGATACGTTTGTTTGTCTACCACCTATCACATAAAAAAACCTAGTCGCATGAATTTACACAAATCTATACACACTTAAAGTAAAGTATCAGCCTATATACTGTCCTACAACTGGGCAAAGGCCTCCATTATAATAGAAATCATGTCACTACTATGATGGGATTAGGCTTAATCCAATGATTGTGATCACCAATCCGCATTAGGCAATCCTAATGCGGATTGGTGATCACAAACCCGAGCTGTGTTCGAAATTTGCGAAACATACTTTTGCTCGACCCGGGAATGGAACCCGGGACCCCGAGTTAACGGCCCGGTACTTAAACCACTAGACCAACGGGGCGTTCGACACACACACACTTAAAATTACATAATCTCTGTATCGTTTCCTGGGTTTTTCAAATGGTGTCACTGACACTTGTAGAGGCTTTCGAGTAACGGCTGATACAGTAAGTACCTAGTTGGCCTAATGTAATCAATGACACTTCTACCACAAAATAATTACACACAGAAGGTAGACTCAGCCTGATTTTGAATTTAGAAGAGTTCGTTGACATATGCTAGGGTTGTTGCCCGGCATGAGTACAAAAGCACGCGGCCTCTACCACAGACTTCAACAGTTTGACAATCTTATGTCATAGGCTAGGATTAATGTGGTCGAAAAGGCGTATTTCCCCGTTAGTGCGCATGCGTGAGTACATGATACGTTTTTAGCTGTTAGTGGGCAGCCTACTTTCTGTATGTAATTATTTTGTGCTTCTACTGCTTATCGGTCTCTTCCGGTGACATATTATGCAATATGGCCGGTAGGTTCCACTTTATAGATGCGGCGCGGCACTTGGGGTCCTCTGTTAGATCCCCGGGTTGGGCAAAGATCCGCAGGAGATCTAAGGTCACGGACATGGCCCAATGAATTGCGTGGCTGAAGTGGCAATGGGCAGGGCACATTGCGAGAAGAACAGACGGCCGTTGGGGTGGAAAGGTCCTTGAGTGGAGGTCACGCGCAGGAGGCCGCAGCCGTGGCAGGCCTCCCACCAGGTGTACCGATCACGATCTGGTGAAGGATGCGGGAGTCCATTGGATGCGGGTGGCACAGGACCGATCTGTGTGGAGAACTTTGGGAGAGGCCTATGTCCAGCAGTGGACGTCTATTGGCTGAAATGATGATGATGATGATGAAGTTTTTCTGTTCACAAATTCTCAGTGCCTCGGAAAGCCGTTCGTCCTTCGCCCAATCTTTCTTCGGTCGTATCACACTGGTCCCATCGAATTTGGAGAGTAACGGAATAGGGAGCGCACCTGTGTTTGCGCACACACTTAAGCACTACAAATATCCTGCGTACGTGGCTGATAGTTAGGATTAGCCGCCGTAGCCGAATATCGGTTTAAGGATTGGTTTTACCTGCAGCTACATCCAAAGAAGGTATTCTGCCATCAAGGAGAACTCTGTACCTCTGGAGAATTATCGAAGTCATGGTGACGCTCAAATTGTCTATCTCGAAGGTCGCAAGGTTCGCCACACTCACATCTCTTACGGCCACGTGAACACTGGAAGTAAAGAAAATAAAATATCAGCTTAACTGTTCCACTGCAGGACAAAGGCCTCCAAAGAAATCAAGTCATCGCTATTATGATGGGATTAGGCTTAATCACCACGCTTGCCTAATGCGGATTGGTATTACAAACTCTGTTCGAAAAATTCAAAACATACTTTTGCTCTACGTACGAGTATACACTATCAACAATATAAGTAGGTACTCGTAGTTAACTTTAGTTAACAAATAATTCTAGACACGGCGACCAAAAGCACTCAAGTCAATTCGTGCAGAGATTCCTTCCGTGTCATGAATTTTCTCTTGTAACCCATTTTTTCACTTGTAATATCAAAATAATGAATGCACTTAATAATACACCCAACAATTTTTTTATGTGTTAATAGGCAAACGAGCAGACGCATCACCTGTTGATAAGTGATTGTCGCCGCCTATTGACGTGAGCTAGTGAGTGGGGTCACAAACGAGTGACATTAACCTTTTAACTCTCTTTCTCCCCGATGCCTACATCGGATACCTTACTCGGCAGAAAACTTCTGTAGGTACTTGTCCCATATGATTCACATTTAAATGACTTACTCTGGCACATCTAAGAAGTCATCTATTTCCAGACTAGCAATCTCCAAGGGGTCTAGGGGAGGAATGACACCCGCCCCATGCAAGATTGTTTCTCTTAGAGACTCGAGGACATTCCACAGCAAATCTTCGATGACATTCCTGGAGTCACCTGGAAATAAACAATGAGCTATTTGAATAGTAAGTAAGTAAATATTAGCCTACATACCTACTGTCCCACTGCAGGCCAAAGGTTCCATCATAGAAATCAAGTTATCACTACTATGATGGGATTAAATAAATTGATTTTTATTTATTTATTTATTAGGCTTAATCACCACGCTTGCCTAACGCGGATTGGTGATCACAAACCCAAGCGATGTTAGAAAAAATAGAAAGATAATTTTTGACTCGAAACTCGAACTCGGTCCTGGAATCGAACCCAGAACCCGGGGATCACCGTCTGGTACTTAACCACTACACCAAACGGGGCTAGCTATTTTAATGGTTAAAATTATTTAAATAAGAAAATGTTAAGACAACATCTCATTAGAATAGTTATTTAGGGGATTGCTACCATGTACCTTATTTTTAAGTTTTTGATATTTCGGCGCTGTTCACAAAAATTTTTTTGCCCTTTTTTTGTTTTTGCCTGAGATACAGGATATTCCTAGTTCAGAACTTCAGGCAGCAAACTTCAAATTATTCCGTTAGTTTAAATTATTGATATTATAAGTAATTGTAGCTCTAATGTTTTTGCTATAAAGTTTTATTTATTTATTGCCCTGATCCCAAACTAAGGTATTCCCTTGTTACCAACACTGTAAAATGTACAGTTTATAAAATGCTCGCCAAAACACACCAACCAATATGGCGCTGTTTACAAGACTATGACGTAACGTGAAATGACAGATGTTTTGCATGCTTGATAGCAATATTTTAACGGATTGTGTCTCCCCTAGCATCGACTAAAGTGCGATTACATATTAGTACTTAACATAAGAGTTATAATGTTAAAATTACTTTACCATTCTTTAATAAAACCTCTAGTAGTTTAGACTGAGTGACAGCTGTTAGCGGCTGCGACCACACCATGGCTACCGTAGCCAATAGGACCCATGTAACACGCATTATGGTAAACCTGTAAGTAAATAAAAAATTGAAATTAAGTGTGACAAGTAGACAGACGAGGAGACACCTAATGACAGCCACGCTATGGCTTGAATGGGCCGGCTCACTCAATCAGTAAAATACAGCCCAGTAGCCTTACCATGAGTTTGAGATACTATCCTCGCTATCGAAAACTATCGCGTGGTCTCTTTCATTGTGATGTATTTGAAAGAGACAGAGCAATAGTTTACGTTATGTCAGTTTTCGATGTCAACTCATGGTAGCGCTACTGAACAACATTTGTTCTATGACTTTAAAATGGAAATAAAAAAATTATCACATAAACTCTGTCATGTGCCATGTTCATTTAGTATGAAGAGTCGAACATAATTTTTAACGAATTTTCAAATGTCGTAGAACAAAATGTTGTTCAGCATGGTTGGTAGACAGACAGACATGGTTAAAGCGATGTTAATGTACGGTGGCCAGCACATCAAGTTACTACAATCTGTCAAATTTCTTCAATCGAACCTCACTTTTATGTCAAACGTCTTTGGTTCAATATCAACTGAGGAAATTTGACAGATTGTAGTAACTTGATGTGCTGGCCACTGTACACAGATATACAGTCAGTATAGTACATATAAGTACACAAATGACGTGTCAACAGCTCATAAAATAATAAAATGTGTGGTAAAATAACAGATTGAACACTTAAATAAATACCTGTATTCAGCTATCGGTGAGCGAACAAAACTAGGTAATAATTGGAGTATTATTTTGATAACAAACACCTCTAAATTTGATATCTGATAAAGTCAGCTATCCATTGAACACTTCGTAATATCTGAGTGTTAGATAATGCCAATCTGGCCGGATAACGCATTTGGTAGTGACCCTGCCTCATACGCCAAACGTTGTGGGTTCGATCCCCACCCTGGAAAAACATTCGTGGGATTAACACTTGCTAAGTGTTTGTGGCATACCGACAGACAGACAGACTGACATGACGAATCTATAAGATGACGTAATGACGACTCGTTTAGTGAAAACTCGCCCGAAAAAATCTCGCCCGCGAATTTCAAGATTTTTTGGCTGGTCACAGTTCTAACCTAACCTAACCAATATTTTTGCGATGATTATACTGACAAAATTCGACTGGACGAAAAAATATTGGTTAGGTTAGGTTAGAACAGTGACCAGACAAAAAATCTTGAAATTCGCGGGCGAGTTTGTTTCGGGCGAGTTGCCCCCTAACCCGTTTGAGCGCCGGTTGAGACAACGGTCGTGGTTACGATTCCCGCACCAACACAAATTAAACAAATATTTGTGTTCGGTTTGGGTGTGTGTGGTTTCTTCGTTGTTTTTGGTTTCCATAACACTATGGAAAACCTTAGTTGCGGGTCAGGATAATGTTTGATATAGTCTTGCTTTATTAAATGCAGCTAAAATATATCTAATAAGTAATTACACTTTAAGAATTACTTTTATACTCAAAAATCATTCCAATATTTCGTGCCAGTATCTCTATTTGTGTAAATATTTACGAGTATTATTAATGCCTGGTATAATACGCTTGTACGTAATTAATCGCGACTCACTGGAGCGCAAGCATTAAATCCGTATCGAATAATCCGTGCTGATTACACCTATGACAGCGTGTGTGAGCATTTTCACCTCGTGAAGGCGTGAATCACATTAAAACTGACTATATCATAACATTAATTTCGATTCAATATAGATTAAAATATTGAGTATTCAACCTCAAAATACACAGCAGGATGGCCTCCATGTTTAGCTCGTAACGTAGGCATAATGTTTAAAAACTTTATGCTGAAGTCATAGAGTATGGTCACAGTCGCCCCATTGGTTATAATACTATCATCATCATCATTTCAGCCAATAGACGTCCACTGCTGGACAAAGGCCTCCTCCAAAGTTCTCCACACAGATCGGTCCTGTGCCACCCGCATCCAATGGACTCCCGCGACCTTTACCAGATCGTCGGTCCACCTGGTGGGAGGCCTGCCACGGCTGCAGCCTCCTGCACGTGGCCTATACTCAAGGACCTTTCCACCCCAACGGCCGTCTGTTCTCCTCGCAATGTGCCCTGCCCACTGCCACTTCAGCCACGCAATTCTTTGTTCTATGCAAATTTTTTTATAATACTATGGTGATCCGTAAAAGTTCCTCAAGAAATAACACGACTTTATTGACATTCATGCACGCTGACAGTACAGAATAATTGCTGACAGTCTCGCCGTGTTTCGACGTGAATGACAGAGACAAACGTGTGAGAGAGACACGATACCATATACTGCTATAACTTACCTAAACTTGAGCTGTTTGAATTCTATTTCAGCTGTGCTCTAGAAGAGAGCTTCTGTGTATTACTCGTATGTGATTTAGTCATTGATATAATCTCTAGAATCTAGAGATTTCGATGTCTAAAACACATCTAGATACACAATTCCATATTGAAAGCTTTTAGAAAAAGTGAACAAAACAGCGCCGTCATTAGCCGTTAGACAGGTATTTTATAGATATTTTGAATTTCGATTACGATAATTTTATTTTCGAACCTTATCCATAGTTGGTTTAAATATTCCAAATACATAATATGACAAATAGAGCTTTTTTGCTTATGAAGCCTTTATTAGCAGCGACACTTAACGCGTTCATGCTGTATCTAAGAACCCGCTAGGGGGCGCCCTCAGGCTTTTGTTTGAAGATTTTAGTGTGTGTGTGAGCCTTCCGCTCCCCACAAGCCCGGTGACTCTGTACAAAACCACACACGTAGGTTGACAGAACGGAGTCCCGGGGGGGAAGGGGATAAAAGGTTGGCAGCGCACTTGTAACTCCACTGGTGTTGCAAGTGTCTATGAGCGGCGGCAATTGCTTACCATCAGGTGATCCGCCTGCTCGTCTGCTACCTACCACATAAAAAAAAACGGACCGACAGAAAAAACAGGTTTTTATGATCGTAAGATACAATGAATTAGGCTTTAGCTCAAACCTTTACAGGCTGCCATCTATCGGACTTTTCACACGCGAAAACATTATATATCTGGAGTAGACAAATGAAGATTGAGTGCCGGAAAACCTTGTATAACGTTTTTTAGATCCGCTACTAGATGGCGCTTTATTGTAATTAGCATTTAAAAAATGGAAGATCATAGATTATTTCACAAAAAAATACAGGGTGTATCTGAGAATATTTACATCCTTTTAGATTATTGACATGCCTTTTCTATAATTTTAGCAGCGCTTTGTTTCGATAGTAAAGCTGCTTTATATGGAGTGTATCTGTGAACATTTACATCCCTTGAGTCACGTCTTCTACTTACCAATCATTCTGAAGAACATTTGTTGTATGACTTTGGGAAATTCGCATAAAAACTATTTTAACTTTTCATACCAAGACGGTAACGTGACTTTGTCATTTGGTATGGGGAGTAGAATATATTTTTGACAAAATTTCATAAGTAATAGAACAAATGTTGTTCAGAATGGTTTGTAGCAGTCGTGGTTAAAGGGATGTAAATGTTCACAGATACACCCTGTATTTGCTTTTTAAATGCTCATCGCTTAATAACACACACCTGCTCAAAACGCAGTAGTAAAATCCTAAATATACCTCAGCAGTACCTTAATGTGACTTAATCAAAATTTTACGGCCGCCATGAAGATTATACAGGGTGTAATTTTCCGCTTTGTGCGCGACGTATCACGTTTACAGCTTTATCTAATAACCTGCGACTTTATTGCCTTTTGATTTACACTTGCAAAGAAAATGCCAATATTATGTAATTTAACGGTTTGTGCGCAATCTCCGACTTTTTATGCCAGAGGCAATCAAAGTAGCTGGGCTCATACTGTGATAATGATAAAAATAATTATTTTCTCAATTGCAATGTTATTGGATCGGGGCTAGTGCTTTACCTGTGGACAGTCTGATTTATTATGGAAGAATGCACGCTTCAGCATGAATGGGCCGGCTCGACCGGAGTGATACCACTGCCTCACAGAAAACCGGCGTGAAGCAGCCCCTGTGCTGTGTTTCGCCGAGTGTGTGGGTACCGGAGGCCCATCGGAGGGGAAGGGGATAAAAGGTTAGCAGCGCACTTGTTGCATGTGTTCGGCGGCGGCAATTGCTTACCATCAGCTGATCCGCCTGCTCGTCTGCTACCTATCACATAAAAAAAAAACTCACTCTCAAAATAAAAGCGTTTTATAGGCAGAGCTATTTTAGGTAAGCATCGAATTCCCCGGGACTACAAGCGGGTTGTTTGGATTTTGTTACCATTTGAATCGCGGCAAAAAATTTTGTTTTGGGTTAGAGTTCCGTACTCCAACAAGGAAATCCATTTTGAAACATCGACTGCTGTTCTCAACGCTCTGTCAATACTTGTTAGCAAGACACACAGACTTTGTAGGAGGTGAAGAAACGCACCGGGGAAAGAGCCCTTAGCAAGTACCTGGTGAGCGTCTACCAAGATTCGTTCCGTATGCCGCCGAGACGGTAGGAAGGAACATGGGCTGGTAGAGGGACCTGTGTCTTTTAATACTTGTTAGCAAGCAGCGGGACTTGCTTAAACCAGAAAATTTTGCTCTTCAGAAGATGTCAGAAAGCTTCGTTCACAAAGTAGCGCTATTTGGCATGAATTGTGGGAGAGCCATGCTTCGGCATGAATGGGCCGGCTCGACCGGAGTGATACCATGCCTCACAGAGAAACGGCGTGAAGCAGCACCTGTGCTGTGTTTCGCCGAGTGAGTGAGGGTACCCGAGGGGAATAAAAAGTTTGGGAATGCACTTGTGACTCCACTGGTCTTGCAGGTGTCCATGGGCGGCGGCAATTGCTTACCATCAGGTGATCCGCCTGGTTATCTGCTACCTATCACAAAAAAAAACACCCACGACAGCATGTTCGAAATTCCAAATATTTATAGCTATACGAGTAAAACGACAAATAACAGCGCTGTTTGGATCAATTCGTATGCTTTTAGCTTAGATAAACTCTTTTTGATTTAATCGAAGGCTTCAGAGATTGAAACCTATGTTACTAAGTAGCGTGAGCACTTGTGTTACAGATATTAGAGAACACAGGATCACAAATATAATACTTAAATACATACCTATAATACACCCAGATACTAAACAAACACACTTTTAACTGTGGGAGACACACTATTGACTTTGGGAGAGGCACGCTTCGGCATGAATGGGCCGGCTCGACCGGAGTGATACCACTGCCTCACAGAAATCCGGCGTGAAAAAAGGTTGGTAGAGCGCTTGTGATGCCACTACTGGTGTTACAGGTGTCCATGGGCGGCAATTGCCTGCTCGTCTGTCACCTATCACATAAAAAAAAAAGATTGTTGGTCCAGGAACTTTAGTGTATGAGGCAGGGTTCTACCAAATGCGCCATCCGGCCTGTCTTTTATGATCGAAGGACGGAACCCTGTACATTTATGCAGTACACACATTACTCTCTTTTGGTTTTCAATCTCGGGCTGTCGCGGGCTGTCCCTGAATTGGACAAACAAAGAGTAGTTGGCGGTTTTTACTGCCACAGAAATTGTTTTTTGTTCGTTATGTGGGAAATCTATACATTTGTGCGCGGAAACTGTTAGGAGATTTTTTTTATGGAAGCTACCGTGCTAACGCCCCGTTGGTCTAGTGGTTTAAGTACCGGGCCGTGATCTCGGGGTCCCGGGTTCGATTCCCGGGTTGAGCAAAACTATGTTACGAATTTTTCGAACATAGCTCGGGTTTGTGATCACCAATCCGCATCAGGCAAGCGTGGTGATTAAGCCTAATCCCATCATAGTAGCGATGACTTGATTTCTATGATGGAGGCCTTTGCCCTGCAGTGGGACAGTATATAGGCTGATACTTTACTTTACCGTGCTACCGCTAGCATACAATTAACTCTGCCGATATCGAGTGAGTATAGATAACTTTTCCATATAGGTACGACACGTCGCATTCGTCTTCAATGTCGCATGAAGCAGATTTGCTGTAATTTGGAATCATTCGTCTGGAATATCCGAGATTCGAGGTTGTACCTATGTTCGAGAATTTCTCTGTGTTTACAAATCTATGAACGTACCTTTTCAATCATTAGCTCGACAGTGAGCTAAACATTGGAAAGGGAACGTTGCAACATTGCACGTTTCGGATATTTTTTGAAATGTGTAACCATGAATTGCGAATGTCACGCGGCAGTCGCTTTGTTGTAATTACCAGACTCTTTAAATCCTGAATCATGGTGTAAGCTTACCTCGGGCTCCAAAGGATCAGCTTTGGACGCAACCAAAATTACACGTCGAGATGAGGTATAGTTATAGTTAGGAAGAGAAAGATATTAGGAAAGGAAATTTGGAAATAGGAAATTCAGATTTTGGTGTGATTCGACGAATCTTTACCCGACTGTAAATCTATGGTCCATATGAAACGGAGCGTTATACCATAGATTTATCCTCGGAAGAAGACTGGTCGAATTGGTCCTAAATTCGATAAAACTAAATTCCACTTATAAGGAAATACCTTTTACTCGTATGCCACTAAGGAATCGTCGACAAATCGAAGGCGGACCTCTCCTGAACTTTGCTCGCTTTGGAGTTTTATCGGTGACTCGGGAGACCGAACTTGCACTAAAAGTTGCAATTCGTAGATATAGCAGAAACGCCACTTTTCTGTGATATTTTAAGTAGTTTTATCATTTTTAGCGATCCGTATCTCAAAGGACTCAAGGACTTTATGGCTCCAACGGTTGTCAGTTCTGCGGCTAATGTGACCAGCCCACTGCCACTTCAGTTTGCTAATTCAGTGCTCGGTAAACGTAGTGTTGGACCTGCTACAAGATGGGATGACGACATTCGAAGGCTGGCTGGAGTGAGCTGGATGAGAGTGGCCGAAAATCGGGAGCGGTGCCGGGCATTGGGGGAGACCTATGTCCAGCAGCGAACGAGCGTGGGTTGCTGATGATCTCAAAGGAAACCCTTATAAGATTGCTTTGTTATCCGTTTGTCCGCCCAATTATGTATTAGACTTTGATGGTATATTTGAAATTTAAAATATCTATAACTGTAGAGCTATTAAACGTGTCTGTTGCGATCACTTTTTTCAAACGCTTTCAGTATGGAAATATGTAACAAAATTATATGGATGATTCAACGTGATAAAGGCCTTTCTCAGTTATGATAAGACATAAGAAAAAACATTCATAAACTCGTTACACCTTCTGCGCCTTTTTCCGATATTACTTACATTAAAACAAAGGATAAACACTAAACAGGTTTAAATAAATGGTTCCCGTGAAGGTATTACAAAAAGGTTTTACGAGGTGTTTGTGTAAAGATAAAGAAAACAATTCTGTCTGGAATGTAATCTATGCTATTTACAAAGAGATAACTTCCATATACAACGACAAGGCTTATAGGTAAACCAAAAACACGAAACGCTTGCGCGATGTAATTGAGCACAGCGCCATCTATTGGTTCATTTCTGAATAACGTTCCCGAAGCGAAGTGAGGGCGGGCCACTAGTGGTAAGTAAATAATATAGTAGGTAGGTAGGTATATGTGTAATGTGTATTTATTGCAGCATGTTGACGGAGAGAACCTAAGACTTTTTGGAGAGAACCCCCAATATATTGATTGGTCACTTAACTCAAAATAAGGGATTTGACACAAGTTTTTCCAGTAAGCGAAACTCAAAAATTGTTTTTATTTTATGAAAGGAAGGCAAACGACGAAGTGGGTCACCAGATGGTAAGGGAAAACCGCAGCTCATGGACATAAGCTACCTACACTAGAAGAAGAAGGAGTTCAACTTATTAAAACGTTATCCAGACACTTTAATTTTTATAATTTTTAAGTTTGTCTGGACATACGTATCTCTATCTGGATACTTACTTACTTACTCACTCCACTGGCTCAGCGACCCGAATCGAGTCTTAGCCTCCGAAACAAGAGAACGCCACTTCGGTCGATCCTGCACTTCTTGTTGCCAGTCCTTGGCCTGAAGTTCTCGCAGATCACTCTCGACGATGTCTTTCCAGCGATACTTAAAGAACATACATAGGTTACAGCTGACGCGGTATTCCCGGCCTGTCGTAAGAGGCGACTAAACGGGCTTCGGAGTACGTGAGCATGCCACTACTGGGGAGTGGCTTGCTCAGCATCACGACTCCGCGAGGGAAAAAATTCTACTGGGTGTCCTGGTAGGTCACGCATTTGGGAAGGGCTGCATTGCGCCAAACAATTTGGCTCAAAGTGGCGAGCGCGATTTGCGGTACGGTCCAGTCCCGGCTGTGGGGTATCCGACCGCGATTGCGCTGAGATGGACACCCCAGGGGTTTTGGTTAGGGTTAGAGTTCCACACACCACCTTGTCCCCCCCATGTGGCAAGGTGAAGGCCATGATGGTTTCCCCTGGGAACAAAAAAAAAAGACGCCTTAAAACGTTATAATTTCCTGCTACTGCTATTCTCCGTAGTGTGTTGCAATAAAATAACAGCTTACTATTTTCTATTGAGAATACTGAAAGGCCCTAAGCCCTTAATATTTCTTGTAAGTTCGCGCCTTCAAAGGATTTCATACAAGTTAGAAGCAGGCCATAATAACCCTTAGCCCTGAACAAATACCTACACAATTTAGGGCTCTCACCCTTTTTAAGATACCACTGCTCATCTCATCTCTTTTTTACGATATCTTTCTAAATCGCTAGTCTATATTGTTAATAATATTTTTAAGTGTAGGTAGGTAATGTAACGATGGTAAACACCTTTGATACTGGCCGCCGTTTATGGCTGATTTTAAAATGGGAATCTGTTATGCATTGAAAAATAAACAGACACGCTCTCGGGAGCGCATTCCGATTTGAACTGTAGTACCGCGAGGAATAGAGTAAGGAGAGTCCAGACCTCACGTTATAGTAGGGACTTGGAGGGAATGTCCTCCCAGATTGTCGTAGTTAGAGAGTGAACTTGCCTATTAATTTCAGAAAAGCAATAAAAGATATTTCAAACCAATACCGCCTCCACCTCATTGCTACAGTACCGATACAGGTTGTGTCTGTGAACATTTACATCCTTTTAACCACGTCTCTACCAACCATTCTGTACTTTTTAAATTCGCTTAAAAAATAATCTTTCCATGCAAAGGCGGTCACGTGACTTAGTCATTTTGTATTGAAAATTAAATTCGAATAAGATTAACAGATCAGGCAGCGCACTTGTGACTCCATTGGTGTTGCGTGTATCCGTGGTCAGTGGCAATCGCTTACCATCAGTTGATCCGTCTGCTTGTCTGCCACAAATAAAAGTGGGAAGCATCTATAGGCATGAAAATCCCTTCAAGAAAGGCATCTTTGAAGGATTTACAAGGTGCGTGGATTTCGCACGAAGAGATTTTGTACAGGCTTACCTACTGTTGTTTGTCTAATATAGTGGCTTTGAACGCAAAAATAAATAAAGTGGAAGGCAAAAAAATAGACTCCACCGCTATTTTTATAATAATACGTTTTATAACGAATTGCCTTATTTTAATTTGTTCAGTAAATTGTGCACATAAATCGAGACATTATTGGATTATTCCAAAATCAGGAAAATGGATTCTTGTTTTTACCTCATAGTACGCTGTATGGATCGAATTCGATTTTATGTTGTTGAAAAAAAAAACGAATGATCCTAGCTTTGTTTTAAAAATGGTATTATATTTTTTACTTCGGTGGCAAACAAGCGTATGGCTCGCCTGATGGTAAGCAACTATCAAGGCCTACGGAAACTTGCAACTCCAAAGAACCAGCATTCGTGTTGCCGATTTTTAATGGGTTCAAACCTTAACACTACTTTTTTGAAGAAGTTCAATTTGTAGTCCCTCGGGAAAACTTCTGGATGAAGCTCATATCTCTAAATAAATAACCTAGGAATATGGCTTTACTTAAATTTAATAAGCATTTTTCCTTTTTTTTATGTGATAGGCAGCAGACGAGCAGACGGATCACCTGATGGTAAGCAATTGCCGCCGCCCATGGACACTTGCAACACCAGCGGAGTTACAAGTGCGCTGCCAGCCTTTTATCCCCTTCCCCCCCAGGTTGGGCCTCCGGTACCCTCACTCACTCGGTGAAACACAGCACAGGGGCTGCTTCACGCCGGTTTTCTGTGAGGCAGTGGTATCACTCCGGTCGAGCCGGCCCATACATGCCGAAGCTCTTCCACAATTCCAATTCGGTTTGGCTTTGAAAAATATCAGATCTGCTGTCGCTGTCTTTTTTACAAAAAAATTTGGCGGACCGCCACTGGCGGTAACCAATTTTTTTGTTGGCAAGTGTAACAAATAGGATCTTTGTAGCGTATTTCACGTAGGATAAAACACAATAGACAAGGCAGAACGTTTCGTAGATCACTGTTGTTGCGGTAGGTACCTACTTAAATTTCATGTTTTTACAATGTACTCGTATGCTTCTGGCTAAGGTGCAATCAAGTCATCGCTACTAAGATGGGATGTCTAAGTGATGGTAGAAATGGGTACATTATTATTATTATTCCATAGTACAAAGGAAAACCTTAGTTTGGGGCCAGGACAATGTATGTGATGTTGTCTCAATTTATTTATTTATTTAGAAAAAAAATGATTCAAACCTACGACCTCTCATATAGAAGATGCGTTATTGTCCACCAAGCTACCATCGGTTTATACAGAACTAGCTTTTCCCCGCGGCATCCCTCGCGTTAAATTCGGGGTAGCACGGAGGGGCAAAAAGTAGCTTATGTTACTCTCCATCCCTTCAACTATCTCCACTTAAAAATCATTTTCGTCGCTCCGTTTTGCCGTAAAAGAAAGACAAACGTACAGACACACTTTCCCATTTAAAATATTAGTATGGATGTACCTATCTATTAAACCGTGCATTGAATTAGAAGTTATTTGATTGCGGTCAACCCAAATCGCGTAAGCACTAACAATATCGCAGGCTTAATTAATCGCGACCGCAGCTGCCCGCCGCGACCGCAGCGCGCGCGCACACCGCACCGCACAAATACCGCGGTTTAATTATAACGCGTGCGTTTGCTAAACATACCTAATAATTTAATACATTGATCGCCTCGGTGGCGTAGTGGGTAGTGGGTCACACTTTAAAGCGATGGGTGCGCTTGCGATCCTTTTTTTGTCGCTGGGGAATACTTTCCGACGCGGAGCGGCAGGTTATGTAGGGTTCTCCTCCGGCAGCAGCCGGAAGCATACCGATTACACAGCAGCTCCCTTATTGCCAGAGTAACGAGGAGACATGAATATTCTCACCGGTTGAAGAATTTTACTTCACGTCCCTCCCCACGACGCTTGGAGTCCTGATGGCCTGATTTGAAGCAGGCCGACCAATGAATCGGAATTCCCCACCCTTTCATACGCGCCGTGCGCGCTTATTGTTTGAATGCGACGGGTATATCCTTATTCGTTCCCTACGGGACGGCTGCATTATAAACCATCTTCATTTTTTTTCCAAGGGAAACCATCATAGCCTTCACCTACCCACATGTGGGGGACAAGGTGGTGTGTGGGACTCTAACCCTAACCAAAACCGCTGGGGTGTCCATCTCAGCGCAATCGCGGTCGGATACCCCACAGCCGGGACTGGACCGTACCGCAAATCGCGCTCGCCACTTTGAGCCAAATTGTTTGGCGCAATGCAGACCTTCCCAAATGCGCGACCTACCAGGACACCCAGTAGGATTTTTTCCCTCGCGGAGTCGTGATACTGAGCAAGCCACTCCCCAGTAGTGGCATGCTCATGTACTCCGAAGCCTATTTAGTCGCCTCTTACGACAGGCCGGGAATACCTTGGCAGTATTCTTAACGCCCCTAGTCACAGGGCACGTATTATGAACCATCTGGGCAAACCCAGGTCAGGCCAAAAAAAAATACCAGAGTTTTTCTGTGTCAGCCCGAAGTTTAGAAGTTGGCGGTTTTGTACCCCCATGCCTCGGAAACGTTAAGATGTTGGTCCTGTGTCTGATCTCACTTCGGTCGTATCACACTGGTGTCCCATCGATTTAAGAGGGTACGGGAATAGAGAGTGCACCTGTGTTTGCGCACACACTTGAACACTAATTATAAACTATCCTGGGTATCTAGCTGATCTTTGAGATCGGCCTCGGAATCGGGTGCAGGATCTTATTCTTATTAGGATATCTGTTGCTGACTGTACCTAAATAATGAGTCAATGCAATTTAATGCAACCAGGGGGACTATTCTCGTGCACTCGACATTACAGTCGAATTAGAAATTTGTAGGTATGGACGAATGTACGAAATCTCTAAATTAGACTTCAATGTTGAGTGCACGAGTGTTGCCCCCTGCAATGTTTGAATGTCTAGCCTACATTGCGTGTGCCACTAAAACGATTCCAATATCCCCATGAATTCTAATAATGCGGTATTCCCACTCACACCATTTCATTCTTGCGGCTGTTTCCAAAACTTCAGTCACGCAACCCCATAAGAAGTGCTATGAAATCTTTACGAGCTCTCTTGGAGATGCAAATGTGCGCATTGAATCCCAAATTTCTTTGTATTTGGGAACAGGAGCAATATCCCAGCTTACTAGAAATGAACGGATAGTGGTTTCGCTTTTTTTGGATATTCGATAGAATGACGTCAGTTCTTTATAGGGTTCCAGATCTTAAAACAGAAGTCTGTCTGTCAAGATTATTTTTCTCAGGGACGTTGGGGTATCAAGGAAAAATCTACCAATGACTGCCCTTCCAATATAGTTCTTTGTCTCACTCAATAATTATGAAGAAGTTTTAAGAACAATATGGCAATCAATACAAGGCTTGTAAACCGAAAAAATGAAATACTTGAAGGGCAATGACAATGACACCCAGCGCTATACAGGGTGTATCTGTGAAGATTTACATCCCTTTAACCACGTCTTCTACCAACCATTCTGTACAACATTTGTTCTATGACTTTTCAAAATTCGCATAAAAAAATTTCATCTTTCCATACAAAGTCGGTCACGTGACTAGGTCATTTTGTATGGGGAGTCGAAAAATTTTTCGAAGAATTTGGAAAACTTGTTGAACAAATGTTGTTCAGAATGGTTGATAGAACACGTGGTTAAAGGGATGAAAATGTTCATAGATACACCCTGTATATTAGTTCACTTTGGAACTTATACAGTAGCGCTGCTTGCCATAAAGGCGTATTATCAAGTCCTGGAGAAGGGTGAGATTTATTATAGTCTGGTAATTACAATGAAGCGACTGCCGTTTGACCCTCGCAACTCTTTAAATAGGGGAACCATACCCACTGTGTCGTGAAACGTTGCTGAAACTATGCCTCATGCCGTAACACCGAGCCAGAGGTAAAAGTAAGGTATCAGGCTATATACTGTCCCACTGCAGGGCAAAGGCCTCCATCATAGAAATCAAGTTATCGCTACTATGATGGGATTAGGCTTAATCACCACGCTTGCCTACTGCGGATGATGATCACAAACCCGACCTATGTTCGAAAAATTCGAAACATACTTTTTGCTCGACCCGGGAATCGAACCCGGGACCCCGAGATCACGGCCCGGTACTTAAACCACTAGACCAACAGGGCGTCAGGGAGACAGAGGTAAAAATAAGAAAATTTCACAGGTAGGTACATGTTGTAGGGAAGGCGCTTTCAGATCCTATCATCGCTCAAGGCACAAAATACACTGTCCCATTACTAACAATCTTTCGTTGACTTGACATGATTACCACAATCGACTTGGTAACGAAGTCATTCCCCAACCTCATCCACACAAGTCTACTTTGTACAGTTTCGCTGTACATATTATTCAAATTGTTTTATCAAGTTTGGAGTTGGCTAATGAATGCTACGCTTGCTGCCAGTTAAGTCGCTTACAGGTAACCTTGCGAACAGAGGTGGGGTGGAGCCGAGATATTTATTGCCATAGTTGTAGTTAATAAGTGTATTACATAGCTTTGTCTTAGCACAAAATACAATACTATCGTAAGTCCCAGAAAGCTGACACTTTTTTTATTGAGGACAATCAAGATAGGCTCACTCCGCTTCTCCCACTTTAATTAAAAGGTTTGTATTAAGGTAAGCAGCGCATTTGTGACACCACAGGTGTTGCAGGTGTCTATAAGCGGTTGCAATCGCTTACCATCAGGTGACCCGTCTGCTCGTCTACCACATATTACTAAAAAACCTTAATCTGGCTTCTTTATTTATCTTTACTGAAGTTTCTCAGACAAAGCAAAAGCATCAAAAAATTTGATATAATTCCGCTTTTGTTCCAGCGCCTCAGTATTCCGGTGTCGGTGTCGTCTCCTAATGAGGAGACCGGCCGCTAAGTAGATTTGCTCGACCGCCGCGGACAGAGAGGAGCGCCTCGCGAGGACCAGCGCTGATTGCGATGGTCAACTGAGTTTTGCTGCGAGATTATGCCGTAATTGTATACTTTTTCACTGGTCTACTTTTTCTTTACTTAACAAGCGCCGAAGCATGGCTTTCCCACGGGGAGAGTGACGCTTCGGCTTGAATAGGCTAGCTTCACCGGAGTAATACCACGGTCTCTAAAAAGACTGGCGTCAAGCAGCACTGCGCTGTTCGGTCTAGTGGGTTAGGGTACCGGAGGCCCATTAGGGGCAAAGGAAGCTAAAGCTGGCGACGCACTTGTGACTCTTCTGGTGTTGAAGGTTTCGTAAGTCCCTTACCGTTAGGTGATCCGTCTGCTCATCTACCACCTATCACATAAAAAAAAATCTTTATCTGGCTCCTTTATCTCTACTGAAGTTTCTCAGACAAAGCAAAAGCAACATAAAATTTGATATAAATCCGCTTTTGTTCCAGCGCCTCAGTACTCCGGTGTCGGTGTCGTCTCCTAATGAGGAGACCGGCCGCTAAGTAGATTTGCTCGACCGCCGCGGACAGAGACGAGCGCCTCGCGAGGACCAGCGCTGATTGCGATGGTCAACTGAGTTTTGCTGCGAGATTATGCCGTAATTGTATACTTTTTTACTGGCCTACTTTTTCTTTACTTAACAACCGCCGAAGCATGGCTCTCCCACAGGAGAGTCCACGCTTCGGCATGAGGGCTAGCTTGACCGGTCTCATACCACGGTCTCTAAAAAGACTGGCGTCAAGCAGCGCTGCGCTGTTAAGTCGAGTGGGTAAGGGTACCGGAGGCCCATTAGGGCAAAGGGGGCTAAAGGTTAGCGACGCACTTGTGACTCTACTGGTGTTGAATGTTTCGGAAGTCGCTTACCGTGAGGCTGATCCGTCTGCTCATCTGCCACCTATCACATAAATCACTGGTCTACTTTTTCTTTACTTAACAAGCGCCGAAGCATGGCTTTCCCACGGGGAGAGTGACGCTTCGGCTTGAATAGGCTAGCTTCACCGGAGTAATACCACGGTCTCTAAAAAGACTGGCGTCAAGCAGCACTGCGCTGTTCGGTCTAGTGGGTTAGGGTACCGGAGGCCCATTAGGGGCAAAGGAAGCTAAAGCTGGCGACGCACTTGTGACTCTTCTGGTGTTGAAGGTTTCGTAAGTCCCTTACCGTTAGGTGATCCGTCTGCTCATCTACCACCTATCACATAAAAAAAAATCTTTATCTGGCTCCTTTATCTCTACTGAAGTTTCTCAGACAAAGCAAAAGCAACATAAAATTTGATATAAATCCGCTTTTGTTCCAGCGCCTCAGTACTCCGGTGTCGGTGTCGTCTCCTAATGAGGAGACCGGCCGCTAAGTAGATTTGCTCGACCGCCGCGGACAGAGACGAGCGCCTCGCGAGGACCAGCGCTGATTGCGATGGTCAACTGAGTTTTGCTGCGAGATTATGCCGTAATTGTATACTTTTTTACTGGCCTACTTTTTCTTTACTTAACAACCGCCGAAGCATGGCTCTCCCACAGGGAGAGTCACGCTTCGGCATGATGGGCTAGCTTGACCGGTCTCATACCACGGTCTCTAAAAAGACTGGCGTCAAGCAGCGCTGCGCTGTTAAGTCGAGTGGGTAAGGGTACCGGAGGCCCATTAGGGGCAAAGGGGGCTAAAGTTAGCGACGCACTTGTGACTCTACTGGTGTTGAATGTTTCGGAAGTCGCTTACCGTTAGGTGATCCGTCTGCTCATCTGCCACCTATCACATAAAAAAAATCTTTATCTGGCTCCTTTATCTCTACTGAAGTTTCACATAAAGCAAAAGCAACATAAAATTTGATACAATTCCGCTTTTGTTCCAGCGCCTCAGTACTCCGGTGTCGGTGTCGTCTCCTAATGAGGAGACCGGCCGCTAAGTAGATTTGCTCGACCGCCGCGGACAGAGAGGAGCGCCTCGCGAGGACCAGCGCTGATTGCGATGGTCAACTGAGTTTTGCTGCGAGATTATGCCGTAATTGTATACTTTTTTACTGGTCTACTTTTTTCTAGACTTTTTATTACCAAATAATAAGAATAAGAAATATTTATTTGCATAACACAAGACACACTACATCACAGAGAATAACAATTCGAAGGTTTAGTTCTCAAGCTTTTTTTTAAGGGACAACCCGATGGTCAGCGATCACCGCCGCCCATAGACACCTGCAATACCGTAGTAGAGTAGAGTCAAAAGTGCGCTGCCAACCTTTCAATTTAATTCATTTAATCAGAAAACCATTTTACAAAAAAAATATACCTAATTAAACTTATTACAATAAGAACAAAAATAAATACCTATGAGTGCCTGAGCTAGGCGAACCTTTAACCCCCTGTCCCACTGATTGGGCCTCCGGTACCCTCACTCACTTAACATAGTGCAGGCGCTACTTCACGCCAGTCTTTTATGAAGCCATGTCGAAATAACGGTTCCGTTCTTTGTCATTTGGCAAAGGAAATTTAAAAATACATTATTTGTTTTTGGGGAAATCCCTGCACATTAAATCAGTAACCCAAAACAGGATTTAGAAGCGGGTGGTTTATTCCCATTCACCTCCCTGCGGAACCTTCATAATGACTTCTGGTTCAGCTAATTACAAAACACGATGGCCCGTGACGAGGCCGAGAAATTAAAAAGATTAATGTCCATTACTTTTAGGGTCCCGGCATCCATCATAATAAACCGCTCCATGGCGCAGTGTGTAGTGAAACGTACTTTAAAGCGACGGCTGCGGTTCAATCCCCGGGTAAAAAAATTGTACCTGAGTTTTTCTCTTCACAAATTTTCAGCCAGCCCGAAGTATGGAAGTTAACGGTGGTGTACCCCCGTGCCTCGGAAATCACGTTGCCGTTGTTCTTGCGCACTATCTCTCTTGGGTCGTGTCACACTGGTATCCCATCAAATTAAGAGGGTAAGAGAATAGAGAGTCCTCCTGTGTTTGCGAAGACACTTAAACACTAAAATATATACAAAGGTTGTCTGGAAGAGATCGCTATTAGCAATAAGGCCGCCGATATTGTATTTGTAAATTACTATTAGCATTAAGTTCTGTAATGTGTTGTGCAATAAAGAGTGATATCTATCTATCTATCTATATCTATCCTGCGTACGTGGCTGATCGTTATGCCGTAGCCAATTATACCAGATAGCACGGGTTTAAAGAAAACCGGTGTTAGTGAGAAAACTGGAGGCCTAATCGGGTTCTTGCATTATTTACATAACACGATATTATATTGTACGGAATCCTGGGAGCGCAAGTCCACCTCAGACTTAACCGGTTTTTTGTTTCATTAAAAGTACGAAAACCCTTTCCGAAGTGTCTCTTCAGTTTTTTAATCTTTTATTCTTTGACCTTTTGTTTAAAAGTATTCAGAAGTCGGAAGACTTAAAGAGTTTCAACAATTTCAACATTCACTTTTGAAAGGGATGACTGAGAAATATTATCTGGGCGCGTTCTTTGTGATAATTTTGAAAGAAACATTTATACTCGCTTGGAATCTTAGAGACATTATCATCAATCAAATTTCAATCATTTAAATTCCAGTTCCCTCTTAACCATTTTTTTAGAAGCAGACGGATCTGTAGCGCTACCATGAGTTGACATCGAAAACTGACATAACGTAAACTATTGCTCTGTCTTTTCAAATGCATCACACTGAAAGAGACAAAGCGATAGTTTTCGATAGCGAGGATAGTATTTCAGACTCATGGTAGTGATACACATGATGCTAAGCGAGTGCGACCGCCCAATAGAAACCGGAGTGATACCATCCTCTCACACAGACTGGTCTTGAAGCAGCGCCTGCTCTGTGTTTCGTCGAGTGAGTGAGGGTAGGTACTGGAGGCGCAATTGATTTATTTATTATTATAGCACACAGAACAGATTACAATCAATGAGACCATTTTTGATGTCGAGATTGTAGTCCAAAAATATGTATGCCTAGATGCTTACAAGTTCATTACACAACTATGCGCTGAAGAGCGCTACATACTACTTATACAATAATGATTAAATGCGTCGATAGAAACAATAAATAAATTAAGTCAAATTAAGAATTAAATTACAAATTACGTGTCAAATTGGGAATTAAATTATAGATTAGGTACATGTCAAATGAAGCAATTGGGGGGATAGGGGTTAAAGGTTGGTAGCGCACTTGGGTACTTACTGGTGTTGCGATCTAGGTAATCGCTTACCGTCAGGTGATCCGTCTGTTCGTCTGCCATCTATAACAAAAAAAATGTTTTCGTATCTGTAGTTCACTTTTTCACCCTAACAAGTTTATTAACTACGCAAGTTGAATGACTTTGGTAAATTACCGAAGTTGCCCGCCATTGTAAATGTGCGGAAGTGACGTCAGCAAAAAAATCTGAACGATTTGTGGGTCGCGGGTTGATTAATTAATTGTGACAAACATTAGATAGGGTAGGGTTCCGGGTACCGTGACGAGGCCTGGGATTGTAAGGGGGATATAAGTACGAGTATATCGTGACTTTCAGGGCCGTCGCTAGCTTTTTCGGCGCTCGCGTGCAATACCGATTATGCCGCCGATCTACCGCCCCGGGCGGCCGATATACCCACTCTACGCCACTGGTGAGAAGTCGCTCAATTTGACGACCCATTTGGCGCAATGCAATGGTTTGAACGCCGGTTGAGACGCAAGGGTCGCGGGTTCGATTCCCGCACCAACACAAATGTTTATTGATGAAACAGATATTTGTGTTGGGTCTGGGTGTTTGTAGTTCCTTTGTTGTTTCTGGTTTCCATAGTACAAGGGAAAACCTTAGTTTGGGACTAGGACAATGTATGTGATGTTGTATCAATTTAAAAAAAAAAAAATTGCCTCCCCCCTGGGCGTACCACCCGAGTGCGATGCACGTGTTGCACGCCCGCTTGAGGTGGGCCTGGTGGCCTTACCATGAGTTGGAAATACTATCTACTATCCTCGCTATCGAAAACTATCGCTTTGTCTCTTTCATTGCGATGCATTTGAAAGACACAGAGCAATAGTTTACGTTATGTCAGTTTTAGATGTCAACTCATGGTAGCGCTACTGGTGACTATGAATTCTTAAGAACTTCTTCATTTCAATAAAATATTAAAGCGGGAATTAAAGCGACGTTTATTGTTAAGTACATAGTATGCCCTTACTGCTCGGCTTGTGAACACGGCTGCTGCAACGTAGCCGAAACGTAATGTTCCCGTTTTTATATTTTGTAGTTATAATGCAACGTGAATATGTAAACACCTATCTTTATTTAAGTCGCAACCGTGGCCGGCCCCCATCAAGCTGGACCGACGATCTAGTGAAGGTGGCGGGAGTCCCTTGAATGCAGGTGGCACAGGAACGCCTCGTTGGTCGAGTGGTTTAAGTGCCAGGCCGTGATCTCAGGGTCCCGGGTTCGATTCCCGGGTCGAGCAAAAACTTTCGAATTTTTCGAACATAGCTCGGGTTTGTGATCACCAATTCGCATTAGGCAAGCGTGGTGATTAAGCCTAATCCCATCAATCAATGGCTTCATTTCTATGATGGAGGCCTTAGCCCTGCAGTGGGACAGTATATAGGCTGATACAGGAACGATCTGTGTGGAGAACATTGGGGGAGGCCTATATCCAGCAGCAGACCTCTATTGGCTGAAATGATGATGATGAAGATCTTTTTTTAATGAGGCTGTTAATTTACAAACGCATTTGAAGTCGATAACGATAAAGAGTGAAAATTCATGCCAAAGCGTGGACTGACCGGAGTGATACCACAGCCTCACAGAAAGGGACCGGCTAATAGCAGGGCCTGCGCTGTGTTTTCCCGAGACTACTGGCCCAGTCGTAGGAAAGGGGTTAAAACCCTGGCAGCGCTCATGTGACTTCACTAGTGTTGCAGGTGTCTATAGTCGGCGGCAATCGCTTACCATCAGGTAATCCGTCGGCTCGTTTGCCACCTATTCACTCGAAAATTCTAAGAACGATTCCCAAGCCATTTTTATCAGGAGTTCCCAGGAAGAAAAAACTCCTCCTTTCCCTTCAGAAATTCTTTTCCCATGATTCAAAACACTTTTCATCCAATAACCAGATGATGAAAGGTTGTTCCAAATCGTATCCTACTAATATTAAACGGCGGCGCTAGAGGGCCGAACGATCGCCATTAAATCAAGCCCTAAAGTTCGTAACGGCACACATTTCTGAAGTCAACCCGCCCAAAGTCGTTTTGGCAAAAAATGTGTCCAACCCACGGTCCTCGCGCCATACGTACTCGTATATGTCAGTTTAATGGGTAGTGACGCAACCAAGACTGGAGACTGGAAGAGGGTGTATAAATTCACACATAGGTTCTCTTATACATTGACCGTACTAAGTAGCTTAAGCACTTGTGTAACAGATATCAGACAACAGAGAAAACACACGTCATATAATAGTTAAATACAATATTACTTCCAGACACTGAACAAACACAATTGTTCATCACACGAATATTTGTCGAGGGTCGATCGAACCTTCTACCTTTGGCGTATGCGGCAACGTCACTACTAAATGTGCCATCCGGCCACTGAATAAGCCAAGAACTCTATGTCAGCGTGTAATTCTCGGTTGCATCCAAAGCTGTCGCAATCAAGAGAATTCCCGTCCATCGCACCTTTAACAGTGGAATTAGACCAACGACAATCCAGAGGTGCATGTTAGGATTCGACCTAAGACTCCCTGCATGGAAGGCGCGTTTTTATCCACTTACTTACTTTCTCATCATCATCATTTCAGCCAATAGACGACTACTGCTGAGCATAATACTATGCTTTTTTAGCCTGAAAACCAGCGCAGCAGCAGCTGCGCGCGGCAGCCGCAAAATCATACTGGGGTTAAACCTTGTTGGCCGCTACGTTTGTTTTTTATTTTGTTTTTTTTTGTCTATGTGTAGGTTATGAGTTATGAGTTGTGGTCAATTAATGTTTTCTTACTCTCTTTACACTATTATTTTATGTAGATAAGTTAAAATTGACACAATCAACGTATTCTGTTAACAAATTCATTACGACCTACACTTAATTGAGCTTAAAATTCAACAAAGCCCCATTATTAACTAGACCGTTCAGTTCGACATTAATTACGCTGAAAAACAGAACGCCGGTTAAAAATAAATGATGTCCCGAATTTAACATGTGCTGCTTTAATTACGTGGATTGACTAGTAACAGGCTGTGCCGGAACGCTTCTCGATCCCGCAGTCGCGGGATTGAAAAAGAAAATAATCTCACGATAGAAAAAAAAAACAATCCTAGGCATCTGGTCCACGGTCGAAGGCCAGTTGGCCGTTCAAGGTACCGCTGGAGGAATGAAGTTGAGAAAGATTTGCGCGGACTCCAGGATGATAACTGGCAGGAGGTGGTGCTGGACCGACCTAGATGGAGACTCTTATTATTGGAGGCCATGGCTCACTTTGGGTCGCTGCACCTTAATAGTTATAACTATAAATTATTAAAACGGGAATTAACGCGACGTTTATTTTTAATTCCCGTTTTAATAAATTATAGTTATAATGCAACGCGAAAATCTAAAAAACTACCTTAATAGTTAGTTCTGAATTCCGGAATCTTGATATTCTATCTGAAACATTCTTTTAACTTTTTTTTAGCATTATAGCCAGACATTTGGCCGCAATCTCACCTGATGGTGAGTGATGATGCGGGCGAGGGAGAAGCATTTCTGCATCATCATCAGCCTGTTGCAGTCCACTGCTGGACATAGGCCTCTCCAAATGCTCGCCACTTTGATCGATCTTCGGCTACTCGCATCCAGCTCCAGCCAGCCCTCTTGCGCAGATCATCACTCCATCAGGCCTGAGGTCGTCCTACACTACGTTTACCGAGACGCATTTCTGCATAGTAACAGCCTATTCACTCTTCTCTTGAAAACTCCCAAATTATAGCGTTGAGGGAATACTTTAGCCGATAGAAAATTTCACATCCACGTATGCAATATAAATGTGAATTTCTTGATGGTTTTTTTTTTGGCCTGGAGCCTCCCTAATCTAACCCGGGATTATATTCTATCCTGACAGTTTAGACTTCAAGTAAAACCTTGATAAAAAAAATATCCCGGGATTCAGGAGGGTGTCTTGGTAACGTAATTCCTTATCCTGGTATTGTACACTAGTCCCTAGGTGTTATCCTAGTGTTTTAAAATCAGATTCTTTTGCTCATTAAATCTGGGGATTGTGAAATTGGATTCATATAAAATATATTAACGAATACATAAAAGTAAAATCAGTAGTCGTCAACTCTTCTTAATCTCATAAAAAATTATTTAACCTATTAATTGACTTGAAACTTTGACTTGAATAATCTACCAAAAGTTTTTTTCTGTATCGGCAAGTTAATCCTTAAAAAACCTTCCAATTGTGAATTTTTTTGGTACATTACGGAAAACTTTTACTAAAAATATTTTAAATTCAGCACATTTAATAAAAAATCAAATAGAGCTGACGGCGGGGACCGAACAAGCGGTTTATGAAATCCACAAAATGAAACAGACACCAACAAAAGGAAAATAAAGTTACCTTGCAAGAAAGTTAAATTTGAGCGGAGAAAAAAGTATAATGTTTCATAATCAAGAACTACGCCAGTGTAGACACCACAAAGTTTCTAATACTATTTTACTCTGAACTCTTACTACCAGTTTTCATAAACTAACAGACTGAAACTCCCTCAATAGAAAAAAAAAACTATTATTGCTGTATGAACATATTTGGGGGTTAATGCTGTCCGCATCCGTAGGCCAAGTTCATTATATTTCTCGACTCTATACCCCTACAGCTACCTGCTCTAGATACACGTGACCCCTGGGTTGTGCCTAATGGACAGCATCCGGTCCGTTGGTAGGCTTCGGCCGAGATTGGTCACCACCCTTCGGGTAAAGACGCGTTGCAAAACGGTGCAAATTGTGCACCATCGCGATACCTGAAGCATCATTAGGAGAATGAGTCTGAGCAGTTGTGGTGCACTCAGTAACGCATATCTTCTACTTCTGTTTCGGAAAAAATGGCTGTCATATACGGACGGACAGACAGATAGACATGACGAATTAATAAGGTCACAGGTTTACATTTCCAAGGCACGAGAAATTCTTAACAGAAAAGCTCAGGTAATATGATTAGTCTAGACTCGGAATCGAACCAACCGTCGCTTTAAAGTGCGACCCACTTTACACTATACCATCGTGACAGTCATTAATCAGTCGCACTCAACATACAAGTGACAGGGTAACTCTGCATTTTGTATAAAGCTCGTTTTCATATACCATAAACAAAAAAAAACAGCTATGTACACATTTTTAGCGCATAAACGCGCGGAGGAGCCCCTTTTTTTGAAATCACGTTTTGACGTGATTTGCGCCGCCATAGGTAGGTATGCACCCGTAACACCAGTGAATCAAACAGTGAACACGAGTGCGCTGCGAGCCTTTTAACCCCCTTTCCCCCGATTGGTCCTCCGATATTTTCTGTGTATACTATGATGATATAAAGCTTAAATATGACTTTGTCTGATACTGCATTAGCCTTTCTCCTATATCGATATCACTCTTGAGACCACTATCTTAGTCATCACTTCAGACATTGGTGGCAAGCTTCACAACACGCCGCCAATCTTCTCTGATGGCCGCCTTCCTTGTGCATTCATTAAGTGATGATGAGTCATTTGCTGCTTTTATCTGGTCAGTCCACCATAGGCGATCTGCATTATCATAATGAATTTATTGCTTAACCTGTCAATGCGAGTCCATTACGCTGAACACATTGCACGATTCACTGCCAATAAACTATTGTTTTAACGCACCCATCAATATTAATGTTAGTACAAATGAATATACGCGTTAACGATTGGTTTCCGTTATACAGCCAATATTTCATCATTTCCAGTTAAAGCTGAATAAAAACTGAGAATAACCCCATTTATATCTGCGAAATAATTCCCATTCGATAGAGGTCTTTGTTATACGTGAGTGTTTTAATATTTAAATGTGAATGGTGAGCTTTTAGTTGATTTTTGAGGTTTTGACTATTGATAAGAAAGAAGAGTGAAAATGCACTCAGAATAATGAATGTTTTTTTTTATGTGATAGGTAGCAGACGAGCAGGCGGATCACCTGATGTTAAGCAATTGCCGCCGCTCATGGACACATGCAACACCAGTGGAGTTACAAGTGCGCTGCCAACCTTTTATCCCCTTCCCCCCCGGGTGGGCCTCCGGTACCCTCACTCACTCAGCGAAACACAGCACAGGGGCTGCTTCACGCCGGTTTTCTGTGAGGCAGTGGTATCACTCCGGTCGAGCCGGCCCATTTATGCCGAAGCGTGGCTCTTCCACAGTTAAAATGTATATATCGCTTTACCATCAAGTGATTTGACTACTCGTTTGCTAACTATCACATAAAGAAATTTATATCAATGCGAGTTGGAATTGCCCCAAAGGGGGTTCCGTCCACATCCCACGTACTTATATAAATAATTCACAAACACATAATCACGAAGTTTTTCTAAGATGGTTCAGTAAAAACCTGAACCATCTTAGAAAAACTTGCACAATACCTACACAAATCTTATGTTAATTTTACAGATAGACGAACAGACGGACAAGAAAATGATCTAATAAAATTGTCTTTTCCAGTTACGGAATCCTAAAGAGTGAGAAATAGTTCCATAGTAGCACTCCGGTCGAGTAATGAGATCGAGTGAGTAAAATTTAAAGGGAAAACGAGAAAATCCTGATGAACACTGAGACTGGGTATTATCGCTCCCGGTGATAGACTTCGATTGTTTTAATTAAAAATAATTGGTTTGCGCGACATAACCTGGCTGGTTCACTTTAGTAAACGTGATTTAAAAATAAAATATTTTCGAGTTCAATGCAAAATGTACGTTGTATTGAGATGAGGAAAGCTTCTATTAAATACAAGCTTTCGAGGGAGAATTTTGAAAGAGAGTAAAAAGGTACACTTTCAACTAAGTAGGTATTTGTATTTTAGGGAAGGTGATTCTGATACGGAACCGGTACTATGATGAGATTAGGCTTAATCACCACGCTTGTCAAATGATTGGTGATTACAAACCTGACTTCCTTATATTAAAAAAATCCGAGACCTAAGACCCCAAGATCACGGCCCGTTACTTAAACTACTAGACCAGCAAAGAGTTAACTAGTAGTAAGTAGTCTGTAGTGAAAAAAAAATCGATAAACTTACAGAAAACTGTGCACCTATCTATTTATATAACCTACCTAATACTCATATATTTAATATCTTCAGCACAAATTGGAAGAAAAGAGAAGCCAACCTTCCACCGAGAGTAAAACTTGAGCCCCGTTTAATACAATAAGAAACGTAGTACAGTCCCTAAAGGGTGATACGGGATTTTCCACCGAATATATCGTCAGTCTTGGAACTTTGTGCAATTTGCAGAGTCGGCGGGGATCTCTGACTCGAGTTTTGATTTCCCCTGACCTAACAGAGAACTGTCAGCTGTTATTTCAAAATCTCCTGATTTGAGGATAAAGTTTATATCAAGTAATATCTTCTATCTTCTATACTATTAAAGAGATAACTTCTATAGACAACGACAAGGCTTATAGGTAAACCGAAAACACGAAACGCTTGCGCGATGTAATTGAGCACAGCGCCATCTATTGGTTCATTTGTGAATTACGGTCCCGAAGCGAAGTGAGGGCGGGCCACTAGTATAAAACTAAATGCTTTTCTCTAAAATGTGAAGTTACGATGACAATGAGTAAAAAAACGACGAGAATGACGGTTTAAGTACCGGGCCATGATCTTGGGGTCCCGGATTCGATTCCTGGATCGAGCAAAAGTATATTGCGAATTTTTCGAACATAGCTCGGGTTTTTTATCACCAATCCGCATTAGGCAAGCGTGATGATTAGATCTAATCCCATAATAGTAGCTGTTTAGAATATATTGGCGTTTCGGAATGCTTATTAAAAAAAAGATTGAATGACAGCTGTCACTGATCTGTTACTTTTAGAGTTCGGCTATGGAATTGACTAAAGCGATTGGCGCTTGCATTTTTATATGTAATACGGTTTAATTGTTGTGTTTTTTTTATGTGATAGGTAGCAGACGAGCAGGCGGATCACCTGATGGTAAGCAATTGCCGCCGCCCATGAACACATGCAACAAGCACGCTGCTAACCTTTTATCCCCTTCTTCCCGATGGGCCTCCGGTACCGGTACCCTCACTCACTCGGCGAAACAGAGCACAGGAGCTGCTTCACGCCGGTTTTCTGTGAGGCAGTGGTATCACTCCTGTCAAGCCGGCCCATTCATGCCGAAGCATGGCTCTCCCACAAGTGTTCCTTTTAATTGGGTGAATATTAAATGATGGAGTGGCCTTTCGATTGTATGTCCCCAAATTTTCAACAATCTCCTCACTTAAGGCAAAAATCCTAAGTGAGAATCCCGACAGCGAACCCCCGAGTTCGCTATCGCCGAGTTCCCGCAGTCAGTCTTTATTTGCCCTCCCCGTGCCCAAAACAAAGGAAATATAAGGAATTTTATTCCTTCCTTACCCTATTGGTATGATTTGTTTGTGAATATTTTAGAGGCCGGGTCCAAATGGGTCCAAATGTGTGTCGGGCAAATAGAATGTAATACATATTGTTTGTAATTTGGACCTCGGGATTCGAAAATTAATTTCGGACTTTCGTTTGAAATTCGTAGGTTTTGTTTAGATTCACCTGTTTGCATGTATGTAACATGTTTGTTGGGTTGCTGTTCTAAATTTGAATTTACGATCGTCACTTTTTAATATTTGTAAAGAAAACTTGGGTTTGGCAAAATTAAGTCCCGAATGAAGTGATGGGCGCTAGTCCGGGTTGCACCCAAGTTGGAGATGTTTTTTGATGTGATGGGTAGCAGATGACCAGACGGATTATCTGGTGGTAAGCGATTGCCGCCGCACATAGACACAACACCAGTCGAGTCACAAGTAAGCTACCAACTCTTAACCCTCTTTCCCCCCAATTGGGCCTCCGGTACCCTCACTCACTCGACAAATGGCAAACAAGTGGCAATGTGCTTTGCCCATTGCCACTTGAGCCAAGCTATTCTTTGAGCTATTTCTGCGACCTTAGATCATGCAACCTAATGTTCTTTGTTGTCAATACGTACAATAATACTTTTTATTTCTGTTTAGCTCTTTATCTAAATTTTTCCTTCTACAAAAATCCTCAAACACCTTCGTATTATTGAGTTTCAAATTCTTATCTCAGAGAATAATAAACTTTTTTCCTTTCGAGGCAATTTATTCATTTTGCGGCCCAATCCCTATTAAACTGGCCGTGAGATATAATTAGGCATTACCTGCACCGTCTTACTCTTATGAAGTACTTAAAACGCAAAATAAAGAGCTTCCAAAAAGTTGTTTTGAATTACTTTAGGGGTTCTGCGTCTATGAGAACAGCGGATAGTGTTGTTCTGTTTTGTTTAGTTTCATCACAATTTGGATAAATGAACACTCTTGGGGAGCTCAACATGGGAGAGCTACTGGCATGGTGTGCCACTAGTGTGAAGCAGCGCTTGCGCTGTGTTTCGTCGAGTAAGTGATGGTACCGGAGGATTTTTTTTATGTGATGGTAGTAGACGAGCAGGCGGAGCACCTGATGGTAAGCAATTGCCGTCGCCCATGAACACATGCAACAAGTGCGCTGCTAACCTTTTATCCCCTTCCCCCCCGATGGGCCTCCGGTACCCTCACTCACTCGGCGAAACACAGCACAGGAGCTGCTTCACTTTATTGGAGGGAAATAGGGTTAAAGGTAGGTACCGCACTTGTGACTCTTCTGCAGGTGTCTATGGGCGACGGCAATCGCTTGCCTTAGTGATCAAGATGAAGAAAAAAAACATTAGCGACCGATTGTTGCCGGTTTTCGTCATCTTGCGCAGCTCTATTTTAATATATTTTTTAGTATAGATTTGCGTGGACTGCTGGCTGGTGACTGGTGACTGGCAGTGAGTGGTATTGTCTTGTTGCCAGTCATTGGTCTGAAGTTCTTGCAGACTATTTTCGACGACGTCCTTCCAGCGATACCTAGGTTGGACGCGATCGGCCCATCGGTCGGCTCTGCTTTCTTCACAAGACGATCCTTGTCCAGTTTTTTGAGGTGGCCAAGCCAGCGAAGATAATGCGCCTTGGTCTCTCCGATGATGTTAGGCGTGTTTTCTTCTCTATTTTGGCATGTGCGTATTCTCTAGTCATCGTCTAAAACTTTTACTGGGCCCAGAATTCCGAGGTGGACCTTTCTTCCGCTTTTGTCGCTGCATGCCTAGTTAATTATTTTATCGATATCGATAGGTCTGACAAATATCCAACACTACGTCAAAACTTTTCGCTTTATCCTATCTCTGTTATGGACCCAATAAAAGTTGCGGGATTCAGCCTGCTATATCAATTTGCTAAGCAAACTTGGCAGATCGTATTTGTCTCCACGTTTTTTTGTGTATTTCATTTTTAAAGTGTTTGCATAATTCGTCGGTTCAGTTCTAAAGTATGCAATCTGCAAAAGTCCAACTTTTAGGCCTGTCATCCATAGACGCTGGCAACATCAGTAGGTAGTCATATGTATCTCCAACACATAAGATTCAAAAAATGTTGTCAAAAACATATCGACAGAGCCATATAAAGGGTTAACCTCCTTTCCTTCCAATTGGGCCTCCACTCCAATTCTTCACTCGCTCGACGAAACACAGCCCAGGTGCAGCTTCACGCCGGACTTCTGTGAGGTCGTGGTAGCACTCCGGTTGAGCTGGCCCATTCATGCCGAAGCGTGGCTCTCCCACTATTCCTTTCTTACAACAAAAATGGATGAAAACAGTGAAGACAGTACACACTTCACAATTATTTCCCGTTTCATTCATTGTCTTCCTTCCGCTTTTTTTTCTGTTTTCCAAAATGGTTTCCATCAATTACACTTTCAGCTCATCAAATATACTGATTTAACCATAGCAAACTGTTATATTTCCCTTGTCAATATTAACTCGCTTCCGGGTAAAAATTTACACGGCCAAATAATTTTTCGATTGCTAACAAAAGAAATGTTAATAAAACATTTAGCTTTTATTATTCGATATAACCTCGTCTTTTGTTTGAAATATTAACTTCGGTTGGTGTTAAATGAATATTGATACAGCCTTTTCGATGAACTGGTTTTAAGAAATAAATAAATAAATGCGCCTCACAATCACACCCATCAACCTGGTCTCAAACTAGGGCAGCCCCTGTACTATGAGTACCAGATGACGAATTAACTGAGGGCATCAACGCAGAACACCCAGACCCAATAAAACTTAGAAAATGTAGTTTTCCTTATAGAGTACCTACGGCTTTACTTAGCAATAACAATGATATTAAGTCATTATTTATTATATTTAACTAGTCGTTAAGTTAAAATACCCGCATTTGGTTGATTTTGTATTTGCAATCTCATAGGTAAATAATATGAATTACTAGATTGAAAACACAAAATCAACCAACTGCAGTTAACAGTTTAACACCTTGACTTGTGGACTTTCTCAGCTCTTATTTCCACATAAAGTTGTTTGTTATGTATGTATAATATTAAATATTAGCACGTATTATTGTAAGTGTTATGTACGCCGTTATTGCGGTGCATATCAGAACTGATAAGTTTAATTATTAAGAACCGTGTTTGTTATAAATATTTAACCATTATTATTATTACCTTGGTAAAGGGCAAAGAGAATGATAATTATTATTAGCTATTTACCGATATGTAAGTAATGAAATTAGTTCATAAAACTATATGATTAAGATTAAAAGTAATTGTATTGATTGCGCGCGCAACCGTTGTACGTTCGCGCGCTCGGGTCATTCGTGGCGCGCGGTGGATACTTACGCTGTAGTCGGCTCTGTAAATTTTGGGATTATTCTGTAAGTTCAGTTTGTGTGGTGGTTATTTTGGAATAGTAAAAGTTGTAACTTCTGTTTGTGTCGTGGTAATTTGGAACAATAAAACCTAATATTTAAAATTACTGTGAGTGTTTTGCATTAAAACTCCTTACTTCTGAGTGCTGAACCAGTACGGTTCACATCTCAGAAGTGGGATTGTAACTCAAGTGCCCACAAAAGGATTGGAAATACACACAAATTAGGTGTGCATATAAAACGTAAGTATTGTGTTAATTTGGTTTCACGCCGTTATCAACATTTAGTATATAGAAAAAAAGTTTGCAATAGTGTAGTATACTATAAAAGTACAGGATTTCTAAAGGCGTTTTGGGGTTATGTAAATTAATTTTCCTTTTTGAGAAGTAACTAGTTTATTTATACATGTCATGTTGTAATACATACGAGGCCGATTAAATTTTATCTGCTAGTATACTAAAGTGAAATTGTTAGTATTTTATAAAATGTGAGGGACGTATTTCGTTTGTTTTTTTTCACGACTATTTACGCAGTAGTAGTTCTGTAATTGCTGAAATTATATCAACAAATACGTGTCTTGTATAAATATATGATTGTGTTGTCAAGTAAATACTCAGAATATTTGTTCATACCTAATCTAACGCTTTTAAAAAAAAAAAAGTGATTAAAAGTCGTTAATGAGGATCTTGTTAACAAGTTTTTTTTCTTCCTTGGTTTGTTGAGATCACGAGAACATGGACGAACGAAGGACCCCTCGCGGGACATTCACGCCACCACTAAGACTTCGTGATGCAACTCGAAGTCGTAGCCGTGGTCGAGGGCGTATGCGTTCACCTGAAGAGAATCGCGCCAGCCGCCGCCGTCGGTCGCGATCCAGGCAGTCGAAGGGAAGGCGATCAAGATTGACAACTAGTCGGTCTCGCTCCCGTTCACAACGCTCAAGAAGGACAAGCTTGCGGTCTCACCGTGATCGGCGCTCCAGGACACGGTCGCGTACTCCAGTGCGGAGCGAGACGCGCCGTGCGGAATCCAGGCGTTCATCTAGGCCCAGAGCTTCACGCCTTCGCACGCCGTCCCATGAAGCAACACGTCGTGGTCGTGAGTCAGATAACAATTTGTTCATTGAAAATTTTATGAATGCTCTTAGAAGTATGAATAATAGTAGCGATCGAGATAAGTTTCCCGTGTTGAATAATGTAATCCCCGATTTTGATCCTTTGTGCAAGGAACAAACGGTTGATACGTGGCTTCATAAAGTCGATGAATGTGCGCAGATCTATGGGTGGAGCGATAAACAAATTGTCCATTACGCTTTACCAAAATTATCGGGTGTAGCTAAAAGCTGGTATCAGGGTCTGCCCTCACTTTTGTTCTCTTGGTCAGAATGGAAGGTAAAGCTTAAGGAATCATTTCCAACAAGGGACAATTACGCTGATTTATTAACGGAAATGCTCAACAAAAGAGTACGGTATGGGGAATCGTTGGAAATATACTATTATGCCAAAATGAATTTACTAAATCGGTGTGAAATATCAGGAAAACGCGCCGTTGATTGTATAATAGCGGGTATTGAAGATCGCGGTGTTAGGTTAGGTGCACAGGGAGCAGAATTTACGGAACCAGAGCTAGTACTCAAGTTCCTTAAAACTGTTAAAGTAGATAGGTCAACAAACGAGCAATTAAAGGGGA
The DNA here is from genome assembly GCA_014851415.1 of Cnaphalocrocis medinalis. Classification (NCBI taxonomy): domain Eukaryota; kingdom Metazoa; phylum Arthropoda; class Insecta; order Lepidoptera; family Crambidae; genus Cnaphalocrocis; species Cnaphalocrocis medinalis. Next base: position 3,640,388 of record CM026276.1, on the reverse strand, counting down.
AAGATAGGGATAAGCGCTCACAAAATAACTCTTTTTCTAGTAGTAAAATAGGGCTTAACCCACAAAAACAGTATGGATCCAGCATGGTATGTTACAATTGCAAAGAAACTGGTCACCTATTCTTTCGATGCACAAAACCAAAGGTTCAGTGCTCTAAGTGTAATTTATTAGGACACAAGGACACTGAGTGTCCTGGGACGAAGCAAAGTACCCACGATAAACCAAAAACGATTTTGCAGGTTGAAAATACGGGTGATTCAAGTGCAAAGTATAGAATGCCTATCAAAGTAAATGGGTTATTTTCAGAATGTCTTGTTGATTTAGGAAGTGAAGGTACTTTGGTCCGTCTCAGCGAAGCTCAGCGTTTATCACTAAATTGGACTGTAGGAGAAGTACCATTATTAAGGGGTATTGGCAACGTACCATATAAGCCACTTGGTAAAGCTAACGTTACGATAGAAGTGCAGGGTGTAATAGAAAATAATGTGGAAATTTTAGTTGTAGATGATTATTTAATAAATTGCCCTATACTACTGGGTCACACTTATACTGAAAGACCATCGGTCAAAATAGTTAAGACAGAATCGGACGTAATTTTCCAGCGAGTTAGTGAGGATGTGGTTACTGTCTACCCGCTTTCATGCGTGGAGGAGACACGCATAAAAAGCGGTGAATTAGGGGCAATCATAGTTAGCTCGCGCAATTCTTTTTCGGGTAAGGTCTACGTTAATGGAACTGTGCGTAATATTATAGGACACGAACATTATTTATTACCCGGCGAATATCAATTGACTGGGGGTACAGGTAGGGTCCTTATTCAGAATATTAGCCATAACGATTTGGTTATAAAAAAGGGTAGCCTTATAACAAGGAGCCGCACGGTAATTGGTAGTTTAGAAGTTCAAAGATTAGATATTAGCGATCACTCACCTTCAAGTGAATCATCAATCAATTGCGGAGAGAAATTAACGGATCAACAAAAAGAGTCCTTAATAGTTTTGTTGGACAAATATAAATCTTGTTTCTCTAGTGGATTAAAGGATCTTGGGTTTACGACGGAGACTGAAATGGTGATCCAATTAGATGACCCTGATCCCGTCGTCTACCGTCCTTACCGTTTATCCTTCACTGAACGGCAATTAGTTCAAGATATGATAAATGAAATGTTGGATAGTGGGATCATAAGGGAATCTAACAGTCCTTACGCAAGTCCTATAGTCCTTGTCAACAAAAAGTCGGGCGAGAAGAGATTGTGCGTGGACTACCGCGCTCTAAATAGGAAAACAAAAAAAGAGCACTACCCTCTTCCTCGTATCGAGGACCAGTTAGACCTATTATCTGGAAGTTCTCTCTTCATTACCCTCGACTTGGCTTCTGGCTACTACCAGATCCCAATAGCAGACTGTTCTCGAGAGAAAACGGCCTTTGTAACCCCTCAAGGTCAGTATGAATACAATAGGATGCCTTTTGGGCTAGTAAACGCACCATCCGTGTTTCAACGTACAATGAATAAGATCATACAGAATTCACCTGCTTCGTCTTACGCATTGGTGTACATGGACGACATCTTGATTCCCGCTAAGTCGTTCGACGAGGGTATGATACGGTTAGAAGAGGTGCTGCGGTTACTAGCAAAAAGCGGTCTTACGCTCAAAATGAGTAAGTGTTATTATTTTTACGACAAAATAGACTACCTTGGGTATGAAGTCAGTTTAGAAGGGGTTAGACCAGGCTCTCTCAAAACAGAAGCCATATCCAAGTTCCCTACACCAACCAATGTCCATGAAGTTAGGAGATTTTTGGGCCTTGCTAGTTTTTTTAGAAGATTTGTTGCAGGATTCGCTTTAATAGCACGCCCTTTGACTAGTTTATTAAAGAAAGATCATCCTTGGAGGTGGGGTAGCGAGGAGCTAGAGTCATTTGACAAATTAAAACAAATTTTAGTGCAAAGACCGGTCTTAGGACTTTATGACCCTAATGCTCAAACCCAACTCCACACTGACGCGAGCAAGTATGGGGTAGCTGGTATCCTAATGCAACAAGATGATTCCGGGGTATTTAAACCTATAGCTTATTATAGTAGGCAAACCAGTTCCGACGAGCAAAAAATGCACTCCTTTGAGTTGGAAACTCTAGCTATTATTTCTTCGTTAAACAGATTCAGGCACTATTTATTAGGTATCAAATTCACGATAGTTACAGACTGCAACGCACTCCGTACCACTTTAAGCAAACGCGACCTAGTCCCGCGTATTGCTCGTTGGTGGTTGCAGTTTTTAGAGTTTGACTGTTCAATAGAATACCGCCCTGGTGACAAAATGGCACACGTAGATGCCTTGAGTCGGGGTGCAATAGATGGTAGTTCAGACGTTGAACATGTGTTAGACGTACTTTCAGTTGATTCCAAAAACGTTGAACAGCTATTAAATGTACTGGTAATCGGTTCTGATGATTGGCTTGCAACGGTGCAACAGACGGATGAAGACATTAAAAATATAGCTGATACTTTAAGTGACTCTAAATGCAAGGATGCTGTAGATATTTTTAAAAATTACAAACTTGTAAATGGTCGAGTATATCGCATTATTGACGAAAACACCATCCGGTGGGTTGTGCCAAGTGGCACCAGATGGCAACTGTTGCAAGCGAATCATGATGACGTAGGGCACTTTGGGTTCGACAAAACCCTGGCACGCTTACAATCAACGTACTGGTTCCCCAAGATGAGACGATTCGTGAAAAAATACGTCTCAGCTTGCCTTAAGTGTGCACATCACAAGCTGCCAAGCGGTGTCGGGCCCGGTGAACTACATCCGATTCCAAAAGCTTCCATTCCATTCCATACTATACATGCGGATCATCTTGGTCCCTTTATCCGCACCAAGCGCGGCAATACCTACATACTTGTTATCGTAGACGCGTTTACTAAGTTCGTTGATATCACAGCTGTACGAAACACGAAATCGGCTACAAGTATTAGAGTATTCCGAGAGCATTTTAGTTACTTTGGCGTACCGACCCGCCTGATTACAGATCAAGGAACAAGCTTCACCAGTGGAAAGTTTAAGGCATTTACCCAATCTTGCGGTATTAAACACGTATTAAATGCTGTTGCCACACCCCGAGCGAACGGCCAGGTGGAACGGTATAACCGAACCATTTTGGCGGCGCTTGGGGCAATGAATCATGACAAACCAAATGGCTTATGGGATGAGCATTTACCCAATATTCAGCTAGGTATCAATACAACTGTACACGCTACCACTAAAAAGACTCCAGCTGAACTTCTTTTTGGTCGTAACCTAACCAACCCGTCTGAAGGTCTGTTAAGTGACATTATAAATGAAGTTACACCTGATATTGAGGAAAACCTGGATGATATGAGGGCTAGTGCCGGTGAACTAATTAAGACACAACAAAATAAGGACAAGACACGGTATGACAGGTACAGGAAAATGGGAATACGGTTTAAAGAGGGTGACTTAGTTAGAGTAATAAGAGCGGCGACAGGTATAGAAGGACAGTCAAAGAAACTTGAACCTAAGTGTAAAGGTCCCTATAGAATTAAGAAGGTACTCCCCAACGATAGGTTTGTGGTCGAGGATACACCTCTCACAAAGACTAACAAAAGGTATGAGGCTATAGTAGCCATCGATAAAATATTTCCATGGGTGTCTTTTAACTTTGAGGAACCCGTATCAACCGGTTGTGAATCCGCGCGTAACGATAGCGAATCTGAATGTGGAGACTTGTAAATATGTAAATATGAATATTAATGAAAGATGTTTCTAGTTAAAGATTTGTAGATAGACGGTTATAAGTTAATCACATTAACGTATGAGCATTATTCGTCAATTAAAAAAAATACCGATAAACCATAGTCAAATTGTTCGCGGTTGATTACATTTAATGAACGATGTTTAATGTATACTACGAGTATGGTAACGCAGTTTTAGATATCGATGATTGTGTCATGTATCATCGTTTATATACCTGACTAAAATATTTGCTGGTCAACGTCATGGACTAGTAAATGCTGATTCATCAGTTAGGGTAATGAACTGATGAATTAGTGTGAGGTGTCAGGTAACGGACGCCACACATTTTAGTCATTGAAGCAGTAGTATATCTGATGGTCAAGGTCATGGATCAATGGATATGCTGCTTATGTCAAAGTTGCTATTTAAATTAAGGATGTCAGGTAACCGACAACCCTTTAAAGTAAGAGATGTTATGTTAATCAAGGTCATGTAACAATGCAAGCAATTTAAAAGTGAATTGAATGATATGCTCGTACGGTCACGATGGACTCTAGTTGAGTTGATAATTGAACCCTAAATACATTTTAAATGATTTATACTGAATGTAGATAATGATAGTAACTAGTAATTATATAACTGAAAGAACAAGAGTTAAAATGTTGCAATTATAGTTAATATTGTTTATGCTGGTTATAATAAGGTAATCTAAACTAATGTTATACTTAATGATTATTATATGCTAGGTAGGTAGGTCCTACCTGGTCTATGTTTGCTTTTAATTATTATTATTTTCAATTTAATTTATAATTGATAGATATACTTTTAATTAATACCTATAACATTTCGGTAAAATTATGTACAGCAACGAGGGACTCGTTGAAAGTCGGATGGCCGAGTTGTTATAAATATTTAACCATTATTATTATTACCTTGGTAAAGGGCAAAGAGAATGATAATTATTATTAGCTATTTACCGATATGTAAGTAATGAAATTAGTTCATAAAACTATATGATTAAGATTAAAAGTAATTGTATTGATTGCGCGCGCAACCGTTGTACGTTCGCGCGCTCGGGTCATTCGTGGCGCGCGGTGGATACTTACGCTGTAGTCGGCTCTGTAAATTTTGGGATTATTCTGTAAGTTCAGTTTGTGTGGTGGTTATTTTGGAATAGTAAAAGTTGTAACTTCTGTTTGTGTCGTGGTAATTTGGAACAATAAAACCTAATATTTAAAATTACTGTGAGTGTTTTGCATTAAAACTCCTTACTTCTGAGTGCTGAACCAGTACGGTTCACATGTTTGTATTAATATGTGTCATGTGGCTGTACTCAATAAATAAATAAAATAAACACCTTTATTAACGGCAGCATTACTTTTAAAGGTTCAACTGTTTCATTACAATTCCTAAAATACCAAGTTAATCTAACAGACACTTCATGTGATATTCCGCGCCTCATCAACTTGGTTTATTCTGATAGTAGGCACTAATATTTGAAGCATCTATTTCTACCGTCCTCGACCCACGCCGGGGATCGGCCAGTGTTTCAAGTTTGGGGTAATCTTCTCCATTTTAGGGGAGTTTAAGGGATTTTTTGGGGTTTTTTTGGAGGTAAATGATTTAGCTGAATATGCTTTCCTTTGATATGGGATGTTTGTAGATTCTTTAGAGTTTTTGGGGAAATGGTTTACCTTAATATACAAACTTTCTTTTTATAACGGATATTTGTAGATTTTTTAGAGTTGTAAATGGAAAGGTTAGATCCAATTCTTAGGGATTCAACAATACAAATTGTTTTCGACAGTGATTTTAATGTAAATTAGACTGACCAAATTCATCATCATTGATACATCTCATTATCATCATCATTGATCAAAGATGATGAATTTCAACCACTTATTTATAGGACTATTTGATCCCATGATCAAAGATGGCGTAGGTACTTTAATCTTCCAAATTTCTACAAAGTAATTTGTCCAAGAATTGGTTCATTTTGAATGGGAATTCGTAGATTCCAATCCAAGCACGTAAGTGTCATCTCATACCATTAACACTGGGACAATTGTATTTTCCTATGCCAAAAATTTTTTTAATGACACAAATATAAATTGTATTTGCAAAACAACTTTGAATCACACCCTATCCCAGAATTCCCACATGTCACAACATATCGCTTTAAGTGAACATACCTTTGAAATAAACTGCGTTTCATTTTTGTCCGCCATGGGGATTTTTGCCATAGTAAAGTTCAATGTCCTTTGGTTTATAAATTAAGGGAAAATCTAATCAGAGTATGGCAACACAGGCTCGGTCAGCCACATTATCTATATTAAAGGAGAAGTGTCACGACCCGAACGCGCACTCCTCCAAACACGCTAGACGAGAGTGCTGTTGTTTTAGGGTAGCAATCTGGGCTTACTACTGTTTGTCTATGTTAGTCTATAACCAGTACCATACTCAAATATACTCCATGTTTCTAGGGGAAGAAGATTTATGTTTGTGATAGAAGGTAGATGGGCAGAAGGATCACCTGATGAAAAGCGATTGCCGCCGCCCATAGACACCTGCACAACAGAAGTCACAAATGCGTTGCAAATCTTTAACCCCATTACCTTCCAATTGGGCTTCCGGTACCGTCACTCACTTGACGAAACACAGCGCAGGCGCTGCTTCATGTTGGTCTGTTGTGAGACCGTGGAATCACTCTGGTCGAGCCAGCCGATTCATGACGAAACTTTTTTTTATGAAACAGGAGAGCAAACGAACAAGCGAGTCACTTGATGAAATGTGATCGCCGCCGCCCATAGACATCCGCTACACCAGAAGGAGTGCGGATGCGTTGCCGGCCTTTTAAGAAGGTCTTGAAGATTTGAATGTCATACTGGTTCGGAAATACCGGTACAGGAAGTTGATTTTATAATGAGGAGGTGTGAGGCAGAAAATGTAGAGTTAAGCACACGGTAGTGGACCGCCATCCATTCATATGATATGGTTGATATGGATGTGGCGTGTAGTATGGTGGTGAAATTCGGCAGGGTGTATTAATTGAAATAACTCCTCAGAATTCTCACCATGGTAAAGCTGCATTGAATATTAATAGGTAGGCCGCAATAGCTATGGTTTATGTCGTTCTTAAAATATTGATATTGTATGTTTGATTGGGAGTTAAAATAAGTCAATAAATTTTCACTTTCTATTTTTTTTTTCATATTTGAATCACGTAATGCGTTGAATGGTTGATCCTGACATATTGTGGGACATTTTTTTTTTACCCAACCCGGGAATTGAACGCCAGCGCTTTAACATGTGACCCATTAGCAATTGCACCACAATCAACATGTGTCATACGCTAGCTATAATCACTTCAAAATATATAGATAAGATTTTAATGCAAAACAACTAATCTTTATATTTCGACTAGTAGCCCGCCCTCACTATTTGTCTGGGCCTAATTTATCTATTAGTTCCAATCTTTGCCAATAGGGTAGGTAGGACTGTCAGTCGGTTACATAGCGAAAGTGTTTTGTCTTTTCAGTTTCCATATAAGTAATTCCTTGGGGTGGTATATAGTGAGTATCTCTTTTTAAATGGTATGGATTGATTAAATAATGTTTTTTCCGCACTGACTTTGAGATTGATCTTATCAGTGATAAGATCAATGATAAGTTTGATAATATTTATCATGATTTTTACGTATTAACAGATAAGCGTCCCAAACCTTTATTAATTAAATGTACTTAGTAATCACCAGTGTCTGGTTTTCTTCCATTCAACATTTTTTGTGAAAAAAAACCACTTTTATAATTGGGAGAAAGGTGAGGTTTTGGTGATATTAAAAGTATTGAGTAGACCAATAAACTTAACTGTATCTTATGACGACGCAAGGGTCGCGGATTCGTTACCCGCACAGACAAATGTTTGTTGATGAAACAGACATTTGTGTTGGGTCTGTTGTTTCTGGTTTAGTACAAGGGACCTTAGTTTGGAACCAAGACAATGTATGTGATGTTGTCTCAGTTTATTTATTAATTTATTTATTATGGAATTAGTGCAATATAATAATATGAAGTTTTTTTGTGTCATAGTGTCGTGAAGCGTTATTGTACGAGTATAAAGCATCGCTTTTTTAACGTTTTTTGTTATTTTCCGAAAGTTGAGCAACTTACCGTTCGGACCATTTTACGGTGACATACTCGTATCTAATATTAGACACTAATTATTTTTGTCATCGCTAAATTAGACATATTGGAGTATAATATTACGTGTGTGTGTGTTAGAAGTGTGAAAGATATTAACATTTACTCGGCTAAAATACAATGGGAATATTTGATCGGGCAATCCCGTAGAGTAGTTCGCTATCTATATCTACCTACTCCATAGTCGTTGCCCGAGAGTATACCAAGATACGAGACATGCTCCACTCCACTTATTTTTTTTTAAAAACAATACTGCTATTCCTTCAGAGAAATACACGTGCTGGGCAACGCTGTCACCGTTTTACTTTTAAAACATTCCATCTCGGACTAAAAAGTTTAGTAGCTCGGATATCTCTGCCGCACCATTAGAAACGGAACTACTTGCCATCCCATGTCTTTGCTCTATCCTACAAATGTACTCCTTCAAACGAAGCGTGAAGAATATGATGCCGTGCCGTCGCGTCCGTTGTAACTGCTACGTGGGCTCTCCTTTTGCTTATCATCAGGCTGAGGTGAGCCAATATTATACTGAGCCACTAGAAAAAAAACTGCTCGTTATTCTTATCGTGCTGATCGTTCCGTGTGAAATGGTGGTGATGAGGAAGATTTTATGATTATGTAATGTCTTGTCTTTGCGTGATCGTGTCAGAAATGGTGAGATCCGCAGGAGATCTAAGGTCGCAGACATAGCCCAAAGAATTGCTTGGCTCAAGCAGCAATGAGCAGGGCACATTGCGAGGAGAACCGACAGCCGTTGGGATGTAAAGGTCCTTGCAGACCGCGTGCAGGAGGCTGCAGCCGTGGCACACCTCCCATCAAGTGGACCAACGATCTAGTAAAGGTCGCGGGAGTCCCTTGGATGCGGGTGGCACAGGACCGATCTGTGAGGAGAACTTTGGGGGAGGCCTATGTCCAGCTGTGGACGTCTATTGGCTGATATGATGATGATGATGATGTCTTTCGGGGTTTCAGATGAAGGGCGCTATGCTTCTGGTAGCGTTGTTGGTGGTGGCTGCGCGCGCCGCTGTTCTGAACAAAGCTCGATCCGATAGCAATTTGGTGATCGGAGAACCCCAACCGGACGATGTGATTCTTGATACGTATGTTAATAATAATACTTGTGCCCCGCCCTCACTTCGTTTCGTTACTTAACTTAGACTAGTACCGATAGATGGCGCTGAGAGTCAATTACATCGCGCAAGTGCTTCGTGTTTTCGTTTTACCTAATAAGACTTGACATGAATATAAATAGTGTAGATACTTATAGTAAATTGACTCAACATCTCAAATATTGACCTGACTCTGTACTAACTAGCTTAAGCACTACCAATGCGTCATGCTGTGCCGTAGGTCATTTACCAAGATTTTTCCCCGAATACCTGCAATTCAGGGTAAAAATATTATTCTAAGGGTCATCTTATCAGGGTTTTTTTTGTGTTGGAGAGCGGCTTTATCATAATTATTGTCTTAAAATAAAGCGTTGCGTTTTAAAAGTAAATTTACAATCTGTATAATCCTTCAAATAACTTTTTTTATATTTTGACAGGTTCACCGTCTGGCACGCCGGTTCAAAAATTGCGGTGACCATAGACAAACCGAGGGTGTACCCTGAGGGGACCACCATCACCGCAATATCAGCGACCGAGGTGGGACCAACCCAGTACTCCACTGCGTCCGTCTTTGATGGAGGGATTGGTACAAACACCGTCACTTTGAGGTTTCAGCTGGCTGTTGGCTGGAGTCTACACTACAATGTCATTATTTGGGGAACATTGGCTGAAAATAAATAAAAAATATAGAGTTTTTTATTACTGTGTCAATTCTTTTTTTATGTTATAGGTAGCAGACGAGCAGAATCACCTGATGATAAGCAATTGCCGCCGCTCATGGACACTTGCAACACCAGTGGAGTTACAAGTGCACTGCCATCCTTTTATCCCCTTCCCCCGGGTGGGCCTCCGGTACCCTCACTCACTCGGCGAAACACAGCACAGGGGCTGCTTCACGCCGGTTTTCTGTGAGGCAGTGGTATCACTCCGGTCGAGCCGGCCCATTCATGCCGAAGCGTGGCTCTCCCACATTTAAAATCAATATTGTTTTAAAATATCAATCTCAGATAAACTGGGGTAGGATCCATACAGTTTAGAGCATGTCATTGATAAGAAGAGCGCAAACATGCGCAACATTCTTTTTTTAGGTGATGGGTGGCAGATGACGGTATTTAATCGTATCCACACCAGTGTGACAACCAGTGTGGACACGGAGAATACACGTGCCGCCGTTCATAGACCCGTTGCACCAGTAGAATAAAAAGTAGGTATACTGCCTACCGTTTAACCTCCATTTGTTCCGTTTGGGCCTCCAGTACCCTCACTCGAAATACAGCGCTACTTCACGCCGGTCTTCTGTGAGACCGTGCTATCATCCATTCCATTTATGCCACTCACAGCGTGACTCTCCTACGGTCACTTTGAAAGCGTAGGTGCAGTGATGATACTATTCTACTTGTTAAAGTCCTTTTATCTAATCATTGGTGTATTAATTAACTGTACCTACGTACTGCAATGAGGTGGAGGCGGTATTGTTTTAAAATATCCTTTATTGCTTTTCTGAAAATAATAAGTTACTTTATATTCTAACTAACACAATCTGGGAGGACACTTCCTCCCGAGCCCTACTATAACGTGAGGTCTGGACCATCCTTACTCTAGACCCACGCGGTACAATCACTTAGCTCGGAAAGCGCTCGCTCCCGAGAGCGTGTCTGTTTATTTTTAAATGCATGACAGATTCTCATTATCAAATCAGCCATAAATGGCGGCCAGTATCAAAGGAGTTTACCATCGTTAGAGTACACACGTACCTACATACAGTCAATTTATACATACACACAGCTCTAAGAACTCGCCGGTGAGAACGTGTGCGGCATTCTCCAATGATAACCCTTCGTCGAATATTCGGAGCGGGTTCACACCTGAGTAATGAATTATTCGAGACAATCGAGCGACGCCCGAATGGGAAAGTAATCGATTGTGGAAGAAGGATGACTTTGGTGTTTGTGGGAGATGTAATACATTTTCTCAAGAATATGTAGGTATTTGTGTGTTGAGCTATTTTGGATGTATGGGAAAACGATTGATTGGAAGATATTGATGAATTTACCTCCCCTTGAGGAAGGGGGTTAAAAGCTAGCAGCGCATTTGAAACTCTATAACTGCTGTTACAGGTGTCTATGGGCGGCGGTAATCGCTTACCATCAGGTGATCCGTGACCAACCAAAAAAAAGAGTATGCGGCCATTCTGATGGTAAATGGTAATCGTCGCTCTTAAATGATAATAAAACTAAACCGAAAACACGAAACGCTTGCGCGATGTAATTGAGCACAGCGCCATCTATTGGTTCCTTACTGAATTACGGTCCCGAAGTGAAGTGAGGGCGGGCCACTAGTAACTAATAATATTATCGACGGGAATTACCGCCCAGTCCGCTTGTAACCACGGCTTTTTTTTTAATTTCCAAAAATAAAACAAGATGTTGCTCAGTTACGGTTGTCGAAAGAACTGGTTGAAGTGGTGTAGATAGATCCATCCTGTATAAACGCTGATAAATAGATAACTTCTTTATTGGAAAATTTTGGGGGCAATTTACATAGATTGTCAAATCAATCAAATATCAAATATTATTTATTTTTCTCTCACATAAGACATAATTAACTGATAACAGTAGGTAAAGCTGTAGCTGGCGGCATAAAATAATAGCAATGACCGTTTGTTTGTGCACTTGTTACAAAGAAGTCTTTCTACTAGAGTTGGTTTCTGCGCACTCAAGGTCATCGCCATCGCCCCATGCCGCAGAACCGATTCGGTGACTTATGCACTAGGCTCGCAGGCCTGTGTCGCAGATGTGCTGATGCTTTACTTTTTTATTTTATCTATATCCTAGTGCTTTGTACAAAAATATAGGTAGCTAGTATCGTACGGAACACAATATAATAGAGTAAGGCAGCTTATGCATCAAGAGAACAAGAAATCATAAAATAGTTCTACTATTAGAAAAGTCACTGTCAGTCCCACAAGTATAATTCACTAGACGGTATGGCAATTTACCCTCAAAACAAGTTAGGATCGGCCCCAAAGGGTGTATTATCAGGAAATGTCGGCCCTTCCATGATGAATGATTCCGGAATTGATCTGAGCTTATTGAAATCCGATTAATACCAGACAATAGGTTTCCAATGTGAAACTTGTAACGAGATATCAATTGTTTAAAATTGGTTATTGTGACGGTGAGTGTATTCGTGTGATGAAAACTTGTGTTTGTTCAGTCTACAAATAGTAAATAGTTATTATTATAGACGAGAATTGATGGGACGTTATTTTAAGCACATAAATAAGTGCTCCGTCGCAGTGCAGGTGATCCGTCGGCTCGTCTGCCACCTACATCATTGTGAATTGCTCATTATGTATCTCTCTTCGGTCATGTTTCTCTGGTGTCCCATCGAATTAAGAGGGCAAGAGAAAAGAGAATGCACCTGTGTTTGCGCGTACACTTGAGCACTATAATATATCCTGCGCACGCGGCTGATCGTTAAGATTGCCCGCCGTAGCCCAATATCGGTTCGAGGGGATTATAATATTACCTATTGTTTAGGTATACTTAACACTTTCTTTACGACTAAAATATCCCTAAAACGGCCAAACTCTCTCGCAACCAGGTCCCACCAGAATACCAGCGCTGCTGCGGCGCCGCAGATAGCGCCGTAGCAGCAAATGCTGAGGTCGGGACCTGATTGACCACACATACTCACACCTTTTTTCTTGTATTCTATTGCTACCTGTACGTGTTATTATTATATTCTCGTGTTGTAACCTACTGTAAAGTTGCTTTTCGTTCTGTTTTGTTATGTTGTTTTCTGTGCTGTGAATGTTGTGATGGCCAAGAAATATATTTTCGTTCTTTTCTTTCTTTCCAAACCTTTCCACCCACCTTGAATTACCTCCTTCATCATAATAAAAAAAAGCTACCTGCGCGATGTTAAGCAAATAACGCGAAAAGGAAATGAAATAAAAAGTCGTATCGTACGCTACTTACGCAAACTGCGGGCGTAAACGAGTGCCTCCGGAAAGGTTGTCGTAGAGAATAAAACTATGGGCCGATAATTCGGTTGGAGTCACCCCGCTGAATGGTTAAGGCTTGCGCTTGGGCTCGAGCGATTTGCAAATAGTTTTTAACACGACACAAAATCAAAAACTTTCGTTTAGCGGCCCGCCCTCACTTTGCTTTGGGACGTAGTTCCAAATTGAACTAATAGATGGCGCTGAGCGAAGATTACATCGCACTAGTGTTTTTTGTTTTTAGTTCATTAGTATCATTACTCATGGGCTCACTCGGGGCTCATGCCCCGTCGTTATCCATAGAAGTTATCTCTTATAGATATAGTTATATATAGAAGATAATGCTGCGCATGACAAATCAGCCAAGTCATTGCGACAGGGGGAGAGCCACGCTTTGGTCTTAATAAGCTGGCTCGACCGGTGTGATAATAATACTACGGCATCACAGAACACCGGCCCGAAGCAGCGCCTGTGCAGTTTTTCGCCAAATAAATGAGGGTACCGGATAACAATAAAACGCATTATAGAATAGAATAGAATAGAATAGAATAGAATAGATCTTTATTTGCAAGAATGAGGTACATTTCAGGTGTTGCATATACAAGTTGATTGTGAGGAACTAACACATTCACCCCTTCAGGGCATGCAAATCATTGTTATTAACTTAGGTACTTAGTTACAAAATTAATTAATTCAGTACTTATATTAAATAAACATAATTGCATAATAATTAAAATACATTCATACAATTAAAAATTACAATTAAAGTAATATACATGTAAATTTTTGTAGTCAAAATATTCACTTAAACTATAGAAACAATGGTGAATTAGCCACATTTTAAGGTCGCGTTTAAATTTATTTAAAGTCAATTCCTGTGCGTCTATGGGTAATTTATTATATATTTTGATCGCCATAGAGCGGCTGTTCCTTGAGCGCATAGTTGTTTTCATCAAGGGTAATATTAGTTTAGTTGGTCGTCTACAGCTGCGAGTTCGTGGAATATCGCATGAACTCTTAAACAACTCCGAATGCGTTTTTACAAAAATGCACACCTCATATATAATATATAAGCAAGGGACAGTGAGTATTTTCAGCGACTTAAACAAAGGCCTACACGAAACTAGACTATCCACGTTACAAATAGCTCTAATACATGCTTTTTGAGCGATAAAAAGTCTATCTATGTGACACATTTTGAAGTGTACTTTTACTATAAAGTATTCTGTGGTGGTACATACACAGTTTTACTCGCATTCATTAATAAGAAATTAACAACTGTGGGAGAGCCACACTTCGGCATGAATGGGCCGGCGGCTCGACCAGAGTGATACCACTGCCTCACAGAAAACCGGCGTGAAGCAGTTCCTGTGCTGTTTTTCGCCGAGTGAGTGAGGATACCGGAGGCCCACCCGGCGGGGGAAGGGGATAAAAGGTTGGCAGCGCACTTGTAACTCCACTGGTGTTGCAAGTGTCCATGAGCGGCAGCAATTGCTTACCATCAGGTGATCCGCCTGCTCGTCCGCTACCTATCACATAAAAAAAAAATACAAGAGCGCGCGAACCTATCTCAGAGGGTTGACAGCTCTAATGTCAAATTACACTAGGGATGTGTTACGCTACGCCTAGTGATGTTCTAAGCGATCGATTTTGTCCATTACATTTTCATTCGTGGATTTCACTCCGCTCCGCTGTATTAAACGTGCAGCCTTACCCAGTGTGCCCATGCCTACTCGGAGGCTTATGCCCGTATTTTTGGAGCTAAGATCGCGTGGGCCCGAAGTCAGTTTGTTATTCCTGCCAAGTTGGGTGGCGTGTGCTCCAAATGATAATCACTAAGAACTTCCAACTTCTCGATGCTACTTTATTTGTGAATCGTTTAGGGTCCTTATAGACGATAGACTTTGGAGAGGTTATTTGTTATAAATGGCGCAGTACTTTGAGAATGTTATTTTTACTTGTGTATACTTATATTATGTGTTGATTTTATTAATAGGTGGTTTATTTTAAGTGTAAGTAAGTATTGCATGCCTTATATGGGTAACTGTTGTAACTTAAAACATCTTTATCAACTATTATGTGACACAGTATAAGCAATCAGGTTTTATTATATTCTATTCTATCACATTTTAATATTAATAAATATTGACTGTAAGTAGGTAATTATTAAAAAAAATCAGTAGATTTAAACACATACTTAGACCATAGAATTACTCACCTGAACTGGCAAAAAGCAGGGCAAATTTCAAGAAAAACATGTGCCTATTTGGGCTAAAATTGACCTTTTTTCAAGTGAAAGCTAGCAAACGAACAGACGGATCACCTGATGCAACACACCTGCAACCGCAATAGAGCCACAAGTGCGCTGACAACCTTTAAGCCTCTTCCCCTTACTCACTCGATGAAACACAGCGCAGGCGCTACTTGACGACGGTCTGTGAGTGAGGTCGTGGTATCTCTCCGGTCAAGCCAGCCCATTAATGCCGAATTGTGGCATAGTGGCGCTTGTGCAGAAAATAATCCAAATTATTTTTTTATAGTATAGGAAGGCAAGCGAGCAAGCGGGTCACCTGATAGTAAGTGAACACCGCCGCCCATGGACCAGCTAATATAATAAATGCGACTAATATTATAAATGCGAAAGTAACTCTGTCTGTCTGTTACTCTTTCACGCCAAAACTACTGAACGGAATTAAATGAAATTTGGTATACAAATGATCTAGACCCTGAGAAAGAACATAGGCTACTTTTTATTGCGAAAAGGGGGTAGTAAGGGGTTAAAATGGGGGTAAAAAGTTACTTTTCCACGCGGAAGAAGTCGCGGGCGGCCGCTAGTCTGAATAATAAGTGAAATCTATGAATAGCATCAACCTATTTTATCACACAAAAATAACCTCAAATATTGGAAATGGTAAAAATATCTTGCTGTTGTTGTCGTTTGTTATTGACAGGCTTATCGACGCCTGACATTTCTTTCCCGATGTCAGACAGGTCACACTTGTGTAGCACAAAATAATTACACACAGAAGGTAGACTCAGCCTGATTTTGAATTAAGAAGAGTTTGTTGACAGATGCTAGGGTTGTTGCCGGGCATGATAGCAAAGCGCGTGGCCTCTACCACAGACCTCGACAGTTCGACAATCTTATGTCATAAGTTAGGATTAATGTGGTCGAAAAGGCGTTTTTGCTCGTTAGTGCGCATGCGTGAGTACATGACACATTTTTAGCTCTTAGTGGGCAGTCAGCCTTCTGTGTCAATATTTATTTTGTGCTTGAAGATACAAGGGTTATCTTTTTCATGGCGGATATGCCTTTGTATCAAACCGGCGTCTCATTGAAATATAAGGGTAAGGGAATAGAAGGTCGTGTCTGCAATATAATATCTATCGCGGCGGCAAAAAGAACTAAATTCGTTTTGAAATATGACCTAAATAATGGTTTGCTCGTACTTTTTATTTCGTGGGAGGGTCACACTTTGGAATGAATGGGCCGGCTCGACAAGCGTGACACGGCCTCACAGACCGCGGCGTATACCGCCTGTGTTTTGCTTAGTGGATGAAGGCACTGGAGGCCCAAACGGGGGGAAAGGGGGTTGATGTTGGCAGCACATTTGTGAATCCACTGGTGTGTTAGGTGTCTATCGACGGCGGCGGCAATCACTTACCATCTCTTTTGTCTTTTTATCTGCCACTATCACAAAAAATAAGTCAATAGTAAGTCAATAGTTTTTCAATAATAAATTAGTAATACAATATGTTAATTGGACACTTTACTCCGGTCGAGCCAGCTCATTCATGCCAAAGCGTGGCTCACGGACTTGCAGGTCGCATTTTGAAAAAAAACGACGCCTGCGTTTGAGGTCTCGTGTTAAAAGCTAAGGTTGAGGTCAAAAATTTGTACGTACTTAAATTTATCTAATAAGAAATTCTCAGTGTCAGCCGCTGAAATTCATCTTTGTCGTCTAGAAGAGCCTTAAGCTATATTTGAGGTGACGCAGCATTCGGAGACACATTTTGATTAGTACGACATTAATCTTAAGAACACTTAGGTACAGGCTTAGTCTTCGGGAATGAGTGCCGATGATAATATTGCTATATACGAACTTAAGCGGAGAAAACAAAGATTGGTGGTTATATTCACAGAAGTAAACCAAGGCTACAGTATCTTCTTTACTATTTATAAACCTCATTTAAGGGACTGCTCTTTTAACCTCATTGTTGACGTCAAGGCTTATTGTATTATGAAATACATGGGCAATTTAATCGACTCCCAGCGCCATCTATTGATACTGGTAACTTAAGTGCCTGTAGGGTTTGCCCTACAAGAAACGACTAAAAGATCATCATTCATCATCATTTCAGCCAATAGACGTCCACTGCTGGACATAGGCCTCCCCCAAAGTTCTCCATACAGATCGGTCCTGTGCCACCCGCATCCAATGGACTCCCGCGACCTTTACCAGATCGTCGGTCCACCTGGTGGGAGGCCTGCCACGACTGCGGCCTCCTGCGCGTGGCCTCCACTCAAGGACCTTTCCACCCCAACGGCCGTCTGTTCTCCTCGCAATGTGCCCTGCCCATTGCCACTTCAGCCACGCAATTCTTTGGACTGTGTCCGTGACCTTAGATCTCCTGCGGATCTCATCATTTCTGACACGATCACGCAAGGAGATTCCGAAAAGATAAAATTAGCAATATATTGTCGTCATTTTATAAATTGCTAGGTATTCACGCTCTTCTGTGAGGCCATGATTGTACCACTCCGGTCGAATCAGCCCATAATGGTAGTCCTACTAAATGTTGATAGTTGACAATATAAAGTAGCCATTTTATAATATTGCCAGATGTATTTATATTTTTGAATGGTTTAAAAGTTGAATGAGATGTCGAATTTTATTGAAAAGTGTATTAGATAATAAGTCCGTAAGCCAAACAAATCTAACCGCATATTCAACCTTATCGCACAAAACATAAGTATCATGCTCTCCATACTTTTACAACCTAGTGCCTAGCAAAGTGCTCTCGAGTGTGGGCTCGGAGATGAATCGGTATCGACCTCGCTGACGCCAGAGGCTCGCGCTCGAGGGCCGCCTCCACGTGAGCCCGAGTGCATTCCTATCAATAACACTGTAACTGCATACGTAACTGCGATGTTTGCATTGAATCGGTTGGAAATTGCTTCTTGATAGCTTGCCGGTAGATTCCAGAGTAATTTTTATTTCAACATCGATTCAATGCAGGCTCATAAATCCCTTTCTCGCAATTGGGCCTCCAGTACTCTTACTCACTCGTCAGAAAACAGTGTAGGCGCTGCTTCACGCCGGTCTTCTGTGAGGCCGTGGTACCACTCTCGAGTCGGCCTATTCATGCCGAAGCGTGGCTCTCCCACGGAGAAAAAGCTTTGTGATCGTAATACTCCAAAATGTTGATAGTTAGCAATATATTGTCGCCATTGTTATAAAATTGCCAGAAGTTATATATTTTTTTTGGATAATGTTAAATAGAACAGAGTACTGTATTAATAAGACCGCAAGCCACACATGTTGCATATTCAACCTTATCGCACAAAAGCTTTGTGATCGTAATACTCCAAAATGTTGATAGTTAGCAATATATTGTCGCCATTGTATAAAAAATTGCCAGAAGTTCTATATTTTTTTTGGATAATGTTAAATAGAACAGAGTACTGTATTAATAAGACCGCAAGCCACACATGTTGCATATTTCAACCCTTATCGCACAAAACCAAAGTATCATGCTTTAACAACCTAGTGCCTAGCAAAGTGCTCTCGAGTGTGGGCTCGGAGATGAATCGGTATCGACCTCGCTGACGCCAGAGGCACTCGCTCGCCGTATCCATGTGAGCCCGAGTGCATTCCTATCAATAACACTGTAACTGCATACGTAACTGCGATGTGGTAGGCGAGCTTGCGTTGAATCGGTTGGAAATTGCTTCTTGATAGCTTGACTGTAGATTCCAGAGCAATTTTTTTTTCAACATCGATTCAATGCAGCCTTATAAATCCCTTTCTCGCAATTGGGCCTCCAGTACTCTTACTCACTCGTCAGAAAACAGTGTAGGCGCTGCTTCACGCCGGTCTTCTGTAAGGCCGTGGTACCACTCTCGAGTCAGCCCATTCATGCCGAAGCGTGGCTCTCCCACGGAGAAAAAGCTTTGTGATCGTAATACTCCAAAATGTTGATAGTTAGCAATATATTGTCGCCATTGTTATAAAATTGCCAGAAGTTATATATATTTTTTGGATAATGTTAAATAGAACAGAGTACTGTATTAATAAGACCGCAAGCCACACATGTTGCATATTCAACCTTATCGCACAAAACATAAGTATCATGCTTTAACAACCTAGTGCCTAGCAAAGTGCTCTCGAGTGTGGGCTCGGAGATGAATCGGTATCGACCTCGCTGACGCCAGAAGCACGCGCTCGCCGTATCCACGTGAGCCCGAGTGCATTCCTATCAATAACACTGTAACTGCATACGTAACTGCGATGTGGTATTGGCGAGCTTGCATTGAATCGGTTGGAAATTGCTTCTTGATAGCTTGACTGTAGATTCCAGATTATTTTTTTAACAACATCTCACATCTAAATAGTGGCCGGCCCTATATCATTTCTAATCTTAGTATTGCTAATTGTTCCATTCTTGGCCAATAGATGGCGCTGGATGTCGTTTACATTGCTATAGTGTTGCGATAGACAACCACAAGGCTTATACATACGAGTATGTCATCCAAAAAATGTATAAGCCTTGTGGTTTTTTTTCTACCTATATAATTTAATTATCTCTATAAAAATAGTAAAGATATGACTTTCAGACACTTATAATCTAAACCTATACAGGGTGTATTAGTGAACATTGTATACCTTTAACCACGTCTTCTACCAATAATTTTGAACAACTTTTGTTCTATGAATTTTGGGAATTTGCATAAAAAAATTCAACTTTTCTTACAAAGTTGGTAACGAGGCGTGGTAACTGGTCATTTTGTATGGGCAGTAGAAAAATTATATTTAAACAAATGTTATTCTAAATGGCTGGTAAAACACTTGGTTAAAAGAGATGTAATGTTCATTGATACACCCTGTATAGTAGATTCGGGCGCAATACTAAGGTCTAATATTATGGAAACGTAAAGGAGTGGGTAGTAAAAATGTGGAGGGTGTTTTACGATGATGAAAGAATTTTTCATTTGAGTAATATTTTGTGGGTAGATAATATCGATATGAGAATATCGACGATCTTTTGGAATGGGTCTCGACTTTGCACACTCTTACATATAAAGAAACATGCATACGAATGGAAGTATTTTCTATTTTTAGTTAATTAATTCAGCGTTTTTTTGTGTCAATCAATCAATCATTAGCAACCCACGCTCGTCCACTGCTGGACATAGGTCTCCCCCAATGCACGCCACCGCTCCCGATTTCCGGCCACTCTCATCCAGCTCACTCCCGCCAGCCTTCGAATGTCGTCATCCCATCTTGTAGCAGGGCGTCCAACACTACGTTTACCGAGTCGCGGTCTCCACTCAAGGACTTTATGGCTCCAACGGTTGTTGACCAGCCCACTGCCACTTCAGTTTGCTAATTCGGTGACTCTGGTTCTCTGTCGGATTACATCATTTCTGATGCGGTCCTTCAAAGATACTCCGAGTATAGCCCTTTCCATAGCTCTTTGAGCGACTTTGAACTGGTGGATTAGTCCAGCCGTGAGTGTCCACGTCTCGGCACCGTAAGTCATTACCGGTTTTTTTTGTGTGATAGGTGGCAAATGAGCAGATCACACGATGGTAAGCGATTGCCACTTCCCCCCATAGACACCACGTGCAGTCACAAGTGCGCAACCAACTTGAACCCCCTTTCCCCACAATTAAGCCTCCGGTATCCGGTACTAGCTATTGTTGTTGTCTCACTTAAGTCTTATGGCACAAGTTTCGGGTTCGATTCCCGGGTCGAGCAAAAAGTATGTTTCGAATTTTTCGAACATAGCTCGGGTTTGTGATCACCAATCCGCATTAGGCAAGCGTGGTGATTAAGCCTAATCCCATCATAGTAGTGATAACTTGATTTCTATGATGGAGGCCTTTGCCCTGCAGTGGGACAGTATATAGGCTGATACTTTATGTATTTTGTTTCTGTGCAATAAAGATTTATCTATCTAACAGTTTGAATCATACAAATTAACACAGGTGCATCCTAACATGTGAATCTCCATCCTCCCATATCGTAGGCGCCCTGTGTGCGGAATGTGTGGCGCACATAGGCGTCAAGACAATAGGGGCGCCATTTAACGTGATGTTCATTATGAAAAATAGGTGCTTCGTTGGTTTCGTACACAAGCCCTGTATGGAGTCGCTCTCCTCATTGCCGTCCTAAATATAGTGCATTATCTACTATTAGTTTAAATTCGACATCGGACCGTCGTCCATAAGCCGCAGAATTAACTTACGCTAACCTCGTACACTCAGCGTATGGGCGTCGCAGATAATGTGCAAATTCGGTTGTTTTTCAACAAAACTGGCTTGAGATATAAAACATGGTGAAAAATACTGGCGCGTTGGAAAGTACTAGGGTGCGCACTGCGCAATGTGATGAACATACTTGTTTAGAAAGCAAAATAGGTACACAACATTGACAGCGAGAGACACGAAAAATATGAAAACAAACCAAAAACGTCAAAAAGACATAAAAATCTCTATCAATAGGTTATTTACACGACGCTATTTGCAAAAAGATTGACTGACTATCTGCGCAAGATGGCTGGCAACAGCTAGATGTGATGGGATGATGACAATACAACTACTTTACAGATCACCCTTGAAAAAAGCTTTTAAGTTGCTATTGCGTTAACGTGGCAGATTTTAAATGAAAGAGTAAAAATTTCTTTGATTAGCAAGTAAGTCCTTTGGAGTGGCAAAGACGGTAGTTGCTCATTATCTGGCGTGCCGCAAGCTTGTTTGGCCTCAGCCATACTATAAAAAATCTCTCAAAGTATTTCACTAAGTTGAGTAAAGCAGCAATTTTTTTTATTAGACTATAGGCCAACGCTTGACCACAATCACACCTGATGGAAAGTGACGTTGAGGTCTAGGATGACACGCGTTCGCCTAGAAGATGCATGTTCACTCTTGCCTTAAAGATTTCCAGGTTATAGAGGTCGGGAAAAGTTATTTTAAAAAGCTTTTATTTTTTTTATCTGATAGGTAGCAGACGAGCAAGCGGATCACCTGATGGTAGGTAAGCAATTGCGGCCGCCCATGAACACATGCAATAAGTGCGCTGCTAACCTTTTATCCCCTTCCCCCCCGATGGACCTCCGGTACCCTCACTCACTCGGCGAAACACAGCACAGGAGCTTCTTCACGCCGGTTTTCTGTGAGGCAGTTGTATCATTCCGGTCGAGCCGGCCCATCCATGCCGAAGCATGGCTCTCCCACAATTAAAATTAAAAGCTTACTTCGCAGTTGTTCCGCAACATGGTATTACATTCGCTTATGGCGAAGCTGAAGTACCTCTACAACTAGCCGGTCGGTCTCTATCGAGTTACTGTCATATCCCAACAGGTATCGACCGCGTCGATTGGTAGGTACCTGGGGCGTGCATAATTTCAGAAGTAGGTATAGATATATAAGTCCCCACAACATCTCATATTGACTTAATTCCGTAGGTACAGTGGAGTTCAAAAATATGTATACACTTTAGGACCTTGTCACAGTAAATATGTATAAGAAAACGACTTCCACTTTCTTATAAATAAAGTCTTAAAAAAAAAAGTATTGTAACAAGGTCCTAAAGTGTATACATATTTTTGAACTCGACTGTACTAAGTCACTAAATTTACAGTTTACATAGATAAGTTCTCACAACATCTCATACATTGACCTGATTCGGTACTAAGCTTCAGCACTTGTAGATATCAGTCAACAGAGGAGATAATAATACGATACTTAAATACAATCAGACACTGACCAAACACAAGTGTTCATCACACTTGTGACTTTATAGAGTAGGGATCGAACCCACGACCCTTGGCGCATAAGGCAAGGTCACTATCAAATGTGCCATCCGGCGAGACATAGATAGATAAATACATATTTTTATTGCACAAAAACAAAATAAATACAGCATACAGCAACATAGGCAAACAAGCAAGCAGGTCACCTGATGGTAAGTAAACACCGCCGCCCTTTAGCTTCATATCAGCAACACCAAAAGGAATTCTAATGCGTTGTCAGTCTTTTAGGAAGGTGTAGGCTCGTTTCTTAAAGATTAGAATGTTGGTTCGGAAATACATCTTCGGGAAGTTGATTCCACAATGGTAGTGGGCGATATGTGTTCGGGAAATCCTACTACTATTATAAAGGCGAAAGTTTGTAAGGATGTATGGATGTCTGGATGTATGGATGTATGGATGTTTGTTACTCTTTCACGTAAAAACTACTGAATGGATTTGAATGAAACTTTACCACAATATAGCTTATACATCAGAATAACACATAGGCTACAATTTATAAAAATATATTGTGTGGATTGTCCAAAATATGACGGTAAGTGTCAATAAATTAACTCCACGCGTACGAAGTCGCGGGCGGCCGCTAGTTCTAAATATATGTACGTACAGCCACACATCAAAGTATACAAAACTGTCAAATTCCTTCAATCAACTCTCAACTTACTGTTATACATATTAAGTTGAATAGCAATTGAGGAAATTTGACAGGTTGTGGTAACCTGATGCGTGGCTGACTGTACTTTTAACTCGACCCGGGAATTTAGATCGCATACCGGTACTTTAACCACTACACCAACGGGGCACTTATGCCGTGTCCCCTGTACCTAATGGCATTTAAATTGCTCAAACAAAATGCTGTTCTCGAGGAAGCCTCTCCTACACAACAAATTGCATCAATAAATGGAAATGCAGTGAGACAACGGCTCTGAACTTTAGACTGCATTTGAATGCAGTTAGTCCATTCCAATTGGTGGGATTCAATTAGTCGTTATTTTGTTCGCTTTACGCTGGAAATGGACAAGAATGTTCACAAGACCTTTCATTGTGATAGCCCTTTAGTTTTCTCCTAGGATGGTAATTAGGGGGGAGGGGGTAAAAGGGTTGAGCATAGTACCTATGCAACTCTTAGTTTGAATATAAAGTTTATATTCTTTAACCGTTTGATTAAAAAGTAATTACTCGAAATAATGATGATTAAATTGTGAACTGAAAATAATGATGAATAAATCGCGAACTCAAAATAATGATTCAATTAATAAATTCTGAACTGCTAATAACGATTAATAAATTGCGAACTTCAACATATTAATGCTTGTCTTAATCGTGAAGTGAAAATGATGATAAATAAATTGTGAACTGAACATAACGATGAATAAATTATGAATTGTAAATAATGATGAATAAATTATGAACAGAAAACTGAACGTGAATTGTTACGTAACCTACCTATTTAATGCAGTAACGAACAAATATCGATCAATACTTTTGTTTCCTTTCGTGTGAAACATGCCCAAGTGTTTGAATTCACCATCAATAAGTCACAAAAATACATATCCACAAACACAGTAACTCCTGGGTTTTTTCTGTTTGGGTAGTTTCACCATACTATTTAAAATATTGGGATACTAGTGGCCCGCCCTCACTTCGCTTCGGGACCGTAATTCAGAAACGACCCAATAGATGGCGCTGTGCTCAATTGCATCGCGCATGCTGTTCGTGTTTTCGGTTTACCTATAAGCCTTGTCGTTGTTTATAAAAGTTATCTCTTTATAAATAGTATTAATAATGATGATGATGAAGATAAACAAAACCCTAATTATGTTTGTAGAATTGGTTTCGGTCATAACTGACGGGTACAACTTAGCCCAGGGAACTCAAGTGATATTCTTTTCTAAAAAAAGACAACTCAAAAACTATGTTGTTTTTCTACTTGTCTACAAGCAAGCTTCTTCTATTGGTGGATTCTACACTCAGCCCCGCTTCAGTAGAAACGCAGCCTAAATATTATGACAGTTCTTGGTAGCCCAAAATGCCGTTGTCTGTGACACAGTGAATATACCTCTTCAAAATAAATATTGCTTATTTCTTCTAACTTTTGGGAACCCTACTCACCACGTCCCGCCTTTATAAATCGTTTATACTGTTATGATCTGCTGTTTCGTTTTCTACAAATACCTTGTATTCTATTTTAAGCCATAAAATCCACCGTTGCCACGTAAATTAAGTTGGAAGTCCCATAAGAAAAAATACTTCATGGATTGTTCACTTAGTAACAGGATTAATTGAAAATGTGGATTTAGCGACTCACGCTTGTGACACAAGGTCTTGTGGGCAATGTAACACACTTTAACTGTGGGAGAGCCACGCTTCGGCATGAATGGGCCGGCTCGACTGGAGTGATACCACTGCCTCACAGAAAACCGGCGTGAAGCAGCCCCTGTGCTGTGTTTCGCCGAGTGAGTGAGGGTACCGGAGGCCCTCTCGGGGGGGAAGGGGATAAAAGGTTGGCAGCTTGTAACTCCGCTGGTGTTGCAAGTGTCCATGGGCGACGGCAATTGCTTACCATCAGGTGATCCGCCTGCTCGCCTGCTACCTACTATGACATAAAAAAAACGTAGAAATACTTTATATACCTGAGAATACCACTATTCTGACTTTTCAAATACTGGAGATACTTCTTGAGGGCATTATACCTACTAAATTAAATATCTCATTTTTCCCCACGAAACATTTATTTATATGATATAGCAGAGGAGAAGGCGGATCACCTGATGGTAAGCAATTACCACCACCCATGAACACCTGCAACACCAGTGGAGTCACAAGTGTGCTGCCAACCTTTTATGCCCATCTCCCCGGGTGGGCCTCCGGTACCCTCACTCACTCGGCAAAACACAGAACAGATGCTGCTTCACGCTGGTTTTCTGTGAGGCAGCGGTATCACATACGGTCTAGTCAACACTCTTGGTGATTTTGTGTGTAGGTTTTGGGCTAATGATCAACCACCAGTACAAGATTATAATTAATGTACAAGTGTGTGCGCAAACACAAGTTCATTACCTTCAGAGTACCTGTATCGATAAACTGCTCTGAATAAAATTTCTTCTACGACTTACCTAAAGAAATTAGTTGAAAATGCCATGTAGATCACATACTCCTCTTTTCTCGTATAGGTGTACGATTTTGCGGCTTAGCCTGAAAAATTGCAGCAAATTTTAAGTAAGACTCAAACTCCGACAGTGTTATGGCATTATAAATCATAGTTATTGATGAAAGCTAGGCAACGGCGACAAAAATGCTTTGCATTTCTATAACGTTTAAACTGGATGTAGGCAGGCGAAGCAGCGATAACATTTTGTAGCATATTTGAATATACCGCACGTCTATTACCTCATATCATTAAGAGGAAGAAAAGTACAGTATCAGCCTATATCATAGAAATCAACGCTATTATGATGGGGTTAGGCTTATTCACCACGCTTGCGTAATGCGCATTGGTGATCACAAACCCGAGCTTTGTTCGAAAAAATTTAAATATTCTTTTGCTTGATCCGGGAATCAAACCCGGGACCCCAAGAGCCCGGCACCTAAGCCACTAGACCAACGGGACGTTTCACACTAAACAAAAAATAGACCTTTAAAAATTTGGGCTCATCTTGGAGTGTACATAAGATATGAAATATGGGTTGTTTGTAGTTTTACAGTAACTTCTACTACTAACTTACCACCTTTACCATGGTGAGTGCTCCGAGGAGTTGTTCGAATTAATACCCGCTGCCAAATTTCACCACCGCACTACACGCCATAAACTCGGATTCCATCCATACCATCTGGATGGATGGCGGTCCACTACCGTGCGCTTTACTCGACACTTTCTGCCACGCACCTCCTCATTGTGGAATCAACTTCCCGCAGCGGTATTTCCGAACTGGTACGACATTCAAATCTTCAAGAAACGAGCCTATACCTTCCTAAAAGGCCAGCAACGCATCCGCACTCCTTCTGGTGTAGCTGATGTCTATGGGCGGCGGTGATCACTTACCATCAGGTGACCCGCTTGCTCGTTTGCCTTCCTATAATATAAAAAAAAACTACTTCATTTCAGCCTATAGACGTCCACTACTGGATGTGTCCTGCCCATGGCCACTTGAGCCACGCAATCCTTTGGGCTATGTCTGCGACCTTAGATCACCTGCGGAACGAAAAACGTTACGGTGCGTTACAAGGGGGGGAGGGGGGGTCAAAAATCTTCAAAAATTGCGTTACGTAATACTTGAACGCTCCCTTGTAAGCGGCCACGTTTCGGTTCCGCTAAGTAATTACTAACTACTGGTACACAACTAAATGCGCTACCAGTCAGTCTACTCAATAATATCTACTCATTTTTATCTATCTTCCTCTGCATTTGCCAATGGCTTGACATACTGGCTACGTCCTCGTGTGTTGAGGTCTCGGTCGTTCGTTTAAAGTGCAATAGTCTCGGAAAATCCAATGACGATGAAAACTTATTGGTTCCGTCACGGAACGGCTAGCAATTTTACAATTTCATATGACATCTACGTTATTTCGGGACGGGAAATGTGAAGAAAACGCATTCGGAGAATAGAAATCAGTTACTTTATATGAACTGAAGTTTTATCTTCAGGGGAATAAAGACATTTTTGGAATAATAGGCTATCAATTTAAAATATACATAATATGTTTTGTACTTTATATTCGGTTATTGTATCACTAAACTTGTGTCTTTTTGAATCTACAGTAGTTTTATTTAGAACTCACTTAATTTGTATCATTTCGTGCAACATCAATATTTTTGTAATTTTCTTTGCGTGGCCTTCTCTAGTGTTATTATGGTTAGTTCATTATTTGAATTGCTATGATGTGTCTTTTGTCACAGAATAGATAATAGTACAAGCTATTTCTTAACGTCGTCAGTCAGACACAAAACTCTTTAAAAGGCATAAAACAATATTTTTTTTATTGAAATGAAATGAAAATCTATTTATTGAAAAACGAGCTTAAGAACTAACGTAGAAATATGTTTACACGAGTTTACATATCCTAAATCGCATTTTTCTATCTTGGGAAACCAATTACAATTAAATTACCGAGTTTTATTTATCACGTAAATATCATGTTTGCTGTTTGGGCCTTACGACGCTATGCCAGGCTGACCTTTTTTTTGAACGTCTCAAAGACTTTTGACGTTGAGTCATTATTCTGTCCACCGACTTTTGAGTAATAGTAATATTGGTCCCTTCTTTTTCACGTCACTCCCTACGGTCCCCTGCCAGCCTCATCCATTGTTCTCCTGCTACCATTACAATATCGTCGAACTAACAGGCAGGTGGTCTCCCCACAGGGCGACGTCCTGTCGTCGTGACGTAGAGTGCAAACCGCGAATTAGCAAATGCAGTTGGGACGACTGTCGACCCAATGGATCAATGACCTTTCACTAACACGTTCCATCTCATGGACAGTCGGTAGCCAAATCAAAATGAATAAACGATACTTTTGGGGTTCTGAATTTCAAAAGGAAAATACGAAACCCTTACGAAAAGGAAAATACGGGATCTTTGATCACGCGGATGTTCATGGGTGGCGCGGTGATTACCAAGGATTATCAAGGGACCCATTTGCTTTCTTGTCATCTCTAACATAATAAAAAGAACACTTTAATGTCGGTCTGCCTGTCCTGTATATTTTGGAATCGTGTGGAAGTATCAAGTTGGAGTTTAAACTGTACCTATGCTAAAAACTCCGTAGCTATGATACGGAATCTAAATACGGAACCCGTAGTGGCGAGCCAAACTCGTTCTTTAACGAGATATCAATAGAAACCCCAGTCTAGACATGTTAACCAAAGCATTTAAAAGGTCTCTTTATGAACCTTTAAGTGAAATGAGTTGGCTCTGTTATTTTAGATTAGCGGTCGACCAGCTAGTCATTCGTAATATCTCGATATGTCAAAACACAATACAATAAAGTATTTGTCTAATATCTATGAGGGAGTATACATACAAGTGTATATAGACCTTTAATAATATTTTATTATAAAAAAAAAAAAAATAGCCTAATAAGTATTTTTTTTTGTGTCAAGAATGACGATTTTCCTGGGATCTTTCACGGAGTCACGCCATTTTGTTTTGTTTTTAATTTTTATGTGGTGATCGCGTGAGTGACAGATGTCAAAATCCGTCAAGCTATTCACACAAGTGCCACCAAATGCGTGAACGTACAGTCGAGTTCAAAAATATGTATACACTTTAGGACCTTGTCACAATACATATTTTTAAGAAAGTGGAAGTCGTTTTCTTATACATATGTACTGTGACAAGGTCCTAAAGTGTATTCATATTTTTGTACTCGACTGTACCAAAGAAATAAAGGGAAGTATAATCTCTCCGTAAGTGACGAAAGAAAACTAAAACATTATATACTTACCTAGGTACTTACTGTCAAAAACGATACGGGTATAAACAAGAATGCTAACCATCGTGGTACGCCGTGTGTCATGGTATTTGCGCTCAAGCATGGATGCCATACAATTAGGTTTATTCACATCCGCAATCCAATGTTATCAGCTTGCGGCAATTGTGTTTAAATAATAAACATCGTGTTATTGGGAACAATCGATCCCGCGCCAGAGGACTATTTTAGCAGTATGTACTCTCGCTATTTTAATATGAAACATATCGATACTATACTATACGAGTGGAGAACACCAGTGGAGTTACAAGTGCGCTGCCAACCTTTTATCCCCTTCCCCTCCGTGTAGGCCTCCGTTACCCTTATTTGTGTTGGGTCTGGGTGTATGTGGTTCCTTCGTTGTTTCTGGTTTCCATAGTACAAGGAAAAACCTTAGTTTAGGACCAGTACAATGTATGTGATGTTGTCTCAATTTTACATTTAAGTAATAAACTTTATTTCTTAGCACCACGAGACACGGCTATTCAATCATAATTAACACAGACCACTTATCTTTACTAATCTTTCGAGCAGCAAGAACAGACAAGAGACCTTAACACTTCCAGAGGGTGTCCATAATAAAGCCTACTTTCTCGTATTCCCCAAATTGGCGGTGACCTCAAATAGGCCGAAAATTCACCATCTAGAGTACGGTCACGTGTCATGAAAAATAGGGACCCGGTGTCGACGCTAGAGCGATCGGGCCAATGATATCATATTGATATTTTTTCTATTTTATTGACATGTTGTGTATTAGGATGTGGGGTTCCTTCAAATTGGCTTTTGCGGGAAGATATGTATTAGGCACCGAGGATAAGATGTATGTGCACATGGGTACAAATAGAATATCTAGTCAAGATTCTGTAGTTTCAGAGAAAAGTGATCTAGGTAAGTGAGTGTTTTTACGTATCACTGTGCATTTTGCACGTCACTTTATACCGCGCACAGTAAAACTGGAGAACTAGCTGCCAACGAAGGTGCTCCTGAGTAAATACGACCTAGTGATTTTTAAGAAAAGGGCTTATTCTTTCCTTTAGAGCCGGCAAATCATCTGTGATGGCTCAGGTGTTGCAGATGTCCACGGGCGGCGGTGATCACTTATTATCAGGTAAGCCGTCTGCATAAGACTGATTACGAACACCTAGGACTGATTGAGACTGACTGAAGAGAATTTCTGTTCAGTAGCGCTACCATGAGTTGGCATCGAAAAGTAACATGACGTTACTACAGTCGATAGCGAGTAAACGGGCGTCGAATAGATTTCGATTGAACACGTACGTTATTTTTCGATACCTACCGTCAAATTGTTG
Source organism: Cnaphalocrocis medinalis (assembly GCA_014851415.1). Lineage (NCBI taxonomy): Eukaryota > Metazoa > Arthropoda > Insecta > Lepidoptera > Crambidae > Cnaphalocrocis > Cnaphalocrocis medinalis. Next base: position 3,609,503 of record CM026276.1, on the reverse strand, counting down.
ACTCGTGGTATTTCCATAGTGTTTGAAATACTATCCTCGCTATCGAAAACTATCGCTTTTTTTCTTTTATGCATCACAGCATTTGAAAGAGACAGAGCAATTGTTTACGTTATGCCAGTTTTCAATGTCAACTCGTAGCCTAACTCGTAGCGCTACGGAAAACGTTACTCGCTAGCGAATACATTTCGATAGGTTTCTATTTGACAACTCATACTATATATATATAGGCTAGAGGCGCTGTACATTTTTTCATAGATTTTTTTACGTAGACGCTAGCGAGTTCGGTCACTGTAAACTCATGGTAGCGCTACAGAAAAACTCAGGTACCGATTTTTGGCTAGAACCTGGGATCGATGTCAGGTCCCACTGGCAATCACTGCCAAAAGGCAAAAACCCATAATAACTTTTTAACTATTAATACTGCCGTGTTATATGTAAGGCCCATAAGCCTTTGAAAAGGCATAAAACAATTGATTTTCCATTGTGTCTGCTGTCTGGGCGTTACGACGTTAAATCTAAAACGCCGTTAATTGTATCTGGTTGATTTTAGTTATCAACCTTGTAGATATGATTTACCTACTTATAAGATTAAAAAATCTAAACCAAACAAATGGTAGTTATGGACCTTTAAGAAATAATAAAAGAAGGCAGTATAGCAATTTACCAACTTAAAGACGTAAAAACAATGTGTGTTTTAGAACAGAGCTTCTAAATCACGTGCGAAACCCATTACCGCTTGTCCGGGCTGCTCTTGACCGGTTCTCTGTTACTAACAGTATTGGATTCGTGCTCTGAATAGCGTGGGTTTAATTTCCGCATTTTTTCTGATTTATCGTTCTTACAAATCTGTGTTCTCATATTTGTGGAGGTTTTGGAGCTGTACGTTTAAAATCCACAAGTTAAAATTATAATCCCCTCATTACAAAATCTGGTCTTAACATCGTAAGGCCCGAGACAGCAGACACAATAGGAAACCAATTGCATTTGGATTTTAAAAGGCTTATGGGCTTTACGACGTTAAGTTAGTTTGATGTTGTCACTTTCATTTGCGACTTTTATAAAAAAGACAACATTATTTTTAAGCCCTGACTAACTTAAATGTCTGTTTTGTAATAAGGGGGGTTTGTAATAAGCCCTGTACAGGAGAAACCCTTATAGTTAAGCCATGGACATCTGTGCGTCCGTCCGCAGACTAGCTCAGAGATTATCTGGACTAGGAAGTTGTGGTTTTGGAATGACCATAAATAATATTTAGTTAACAAAGTGGATGGATGTAAATTTAAAAGTACCTATTCTTAAAAAAAAAATCCTGTTTAAAAGAGGCAAAAATCTAAAAATGATAAAAAAGAAAATAAAATTTACGCCAGGAGTCCTTTAATGAGTAGTTAGCGAGGCCAATCTGAATTCGATTTACTGATTGCCATTTCGCTCTGTAAAATAATAAGTCTAGATGTTTGACACCTACATTTTCCGGAATACCACAGTATTAGCTTTAACAGCGGCTGAATAGAAAAATAAACAATAGGTAGGTACAGACAACGTTCACCTTAGCTTTTGTGTTCCAACAATGCGCTTGGCAGAAGCAAAACGACGCGGGTAATGAAGAGATAGGTTGTCTGAGCACTTGCGATTAAATATTGATAGTACTTATATATCTGTTTATTACACAAAAACAGAGTACAGTCGAGATCAAAAATATGTTTACACTTTAAGACCTTGTCACAGTTCATATGTATAAGAAAACGACTTCCACTTTCTTATAAATATGTATTGTGACAAGGTCCTAAAGTGTAAATATATTTTTGACCTCGACTGTACAAGTACATGAATCGTCCGGTGTTGGCGCTTTCTTCTTCTATCTCGTGGTCATCACCCACGACCACTCTGTCAAAAGTGATACCGTTCAGGCTTTGGGGGCAAGCTTTACAACACACTTCCTTGTATTAAGTGATGCTGAGTCACTTGCTGCCACTTTTATCTGGCCAGTCCATCGCATAATCGATCTTCCTCGTGGCCTGGTTCCCTCAACATTTCCTTGGACAACAAATCGCTCAATATCCACCTACTCTCGGCGGCATACGTGACCAAAAAAGGTGAGGATACGAGACCGAACCAAAGATGACAAACGTTGCCTGATGCCGAGTTCTCGAAGAAGACTCCATTTATTTGGCATTTCACTAACATTTATATATGACTTTTTTCAATTTACAATACACTGACAGCCCTAAATTGGCTCTATTATGTTGGCACTCAAAAGATTTATAAGCTGACTAGTGGCCCGCCCTCACTTCGCTTCGGGACCGTAATTCAGAAATGAACCAATAGATGGCGCTGTGCTCAATTACATCGCGCAAGCGTTTCGTGTTTTCGGTTTACCTATAAGCCTTTTCGTTCTCTATAGAAGTTATCCATACTATCCATACTAATATTATAAATGCGAAAGTAACTCTGTCTGTCTGTCTGTCTGTCTGTCTGCTACTCTTTCACGCCAAAACTACTGAACGGATTTAAATGAAATTTGGTATACAGATGATCTAGACCCTGAGAAAGGACATAGGCTACTTTTTATTGCGAAAAGGGGGTTGTAAGGGGTTAAAAGGGGGGTTAAAAGTTACTTTTCCACGCGGACGAAGTCGCGGGCGGCCGCTAGTCTCTTTATAAATAGTATAGATAGAAGATTTGAGTGAAAGGACAGGTGAATATTGCGACGTAGATGCAGTGCAAATAAGAGGCCTACCGGACGCCAATGATGAGCCGGCCTAAACCAGCTTCGCATAGGAACTCGCAACTGGCAGATTAAATTCCTTTTATGCCCGGACACTTTGCGTTGATGCGACAGCATATTGTTACTTGTTTTTGTTGGCTGGAATCCGGGAGGAATTTCCACGCGAGTTTGTTGAGCAAAGCCTGTGGTACGTTGTAGACTCGTGTAGTCCATGAGTGAGTTCAACTGTACAGTTCACTAGTTTATGTGAACTTGTCACATTAGCCGCAGAACTGACAACCGTTGGAGCCGTAAGGTCCTTGAGTGGAGACCACGACTCGGTAAGCGTAGTATTGGACGCCCTTCGACAAGATGGGATGATGAAATTCGAAGACTGGCTGGTGTGGGCTGGATGAGAATGGCCGAAAATCGGGAGCAGTGGCTTGCATTAGGGGAGACCTATGTGTGGTGTGTGTGGGTTGCTGATGATGTTGATGTTGATGAGTTCTTGTCACTCATTCTGTGTGAGTGAATATAAGCGGCCAGGTTGAGTGTGAGCTCTGCGTAAAACTTTGCTTAGGTAGCTACGTTTATTGCGAGACTAACTGCTAAAAAAATCTTTGACAAGGAGAGTTATTAAAATATTAACTCACTATTTTTCACTCACTATTATTCGTCTAGCTCATTTAGTTCATGTGATACTTAAGCTATAGAGAGTGAATAAAAGCGGTTAAATACAAGTCGGACTCGCCCATGAAAGGTTCCAAATTTTATTTTCATAATTTGAGTTGGCTGAAAGAAAATCCTGATTTATCCGGATTTATGTCGTATAAAAATCACTCTTTTCATTCCAGTGAACTGTTTTGCCCAACTCTAATACTTTGTGCGTGGAGTTAGTACCCTTTATCGCGACTGAACATCCGAATGGACAAGAGTAAAATAAACGCATTGGGCGTGTTGGAGCGTTCGTGAAGAGTGGTATGTTTGCGCAGTACTAACATAACCTTTTTGAGGGTCGTTGAAATGTTAAGGTACGTACAGTTACATATCAAAGTACCTATACAAAACTGACAAATTCCTTCAATCGACTCTCATCTTCTGTCGTAAACCGTTAGGTTGAATGTCAATTGAGGTTTGACAGGTTGTGGTAACCTGATGTGTGACTGCACCTATCTACTGTTTTAATATCTTTTTTTATTTATTTGACAAATGGTAGACGAATAGACGGATCACCCGATGGCAAGCGATTGCCGTCGCCCATAGATACGTTCCGGTACCCTTCACTTCGCTTCACGCCGGTCTTCTGTGTGGCCGTATCATTTCGGTCGCGCCGGCCCATTAATACCGAAGCGTGGCTCTTCCATCGTAAAAATTACGTTACTTTACTACGGTATTTTACTACGGTACACGGTAATTTGCGATTGCGAATAGCGAAATGAATTCATTGGCGGCGATACTTTTACGATCCGTCTGCTTGTCTGCCACCTATCACATAAAAAACGATCAAGCTGTAACTAGGGTTTGATGATCGAAGATGCCGAAGCGTAAATATCCCACGCACGGTTACCTAAAGAAGTTTGAAAAACTATCTTAATACATGTGTAGCTTTCCTCAAAATGTTCCCACTCACCGCCGAGCTAGTAGAAGTAGGTACGCGAAAATGGCTGTGTTCTCAACAAAACAACTATTATTCAATATAGTTTATGAAAGAAGTCGAGACAAAAATAAACTGGAGGAATGGCGCTACCGAGAGTGCTTCAGAATATATGGCCTAAGTTCCTCGTTTGGAGCTATAGTTCCGTACCTACGTAGTTTCTCGGTAGTTTAGCGGAGTTATTTTTATCTATAAGTTTCATATTTTTCTTTCCACCAGGAGCTAACCATTTTGGAAAGTTAAAATTCTAGTCTTATCTTTTACTATTTATAAAGAAGTATACTAAATACCGTTAAGTGCGATGCTTCGGCATGAATGGGCCGGCGTGGGCTGGATGAGGGTGGCCGAAAATTGGGAGCGGTGGCATATACCTTGTCCATACAGGGTGTATCTGTAAACATTTACATCCCTCTAACAACGTGTTCTATCAACCATTCTGAACAACATTTGTTCAACATTTTTTCTAAATTCTTTGAATAAATTTTCGACTCCCCATACAATATGACCAAGTCACGTGACCGACTTTGTATGGAAAGATGAAAATTTTTTATGCAAATTTTCAAAAGTCATAGAACAAAAGTTGTTCAGAACGGTTGGTAGAACACGTGGTTAAACGGATGTAAATGTTCACAGATACACCCTGTATAGCTTATCCAGATAACCCGTTTTACTTACGCGTTTCAAACGCTATTTGCTGTTCATTGCTCTTTAATAGGAAGCTGTGTTAACAAAACACAAAATAGGGTATTTGACTAATTTCGATATAGTAAAAAATATTTATACTTTTCCAAAATACTGGTAAATGAGAACCAATGGCCAACATTTTCAGTTAAAAATATAACGTCTAGCTGGTTTTATGAGCATTCAAAGTTTCATGGGCAAGTCCATTTTTAAAGTATACAATTTAAAAAAAATAATTATATCATTGAACTACCCGTACATTTTCCACCAACTTTTATTATGAAACCATTTACTTAAACGAAACATTTGATATAGCTACCAAACAAAATTTACTAGACGCGCATACAAGATACAAGCGTGTGACGTCACTTGCCTGTAGCCATTTGTATAGAGCGTTTTTGGGCTTGCCCAAAATATGTGCTTTTAAAGTTGTGATATCTCAGGTGATTCAAATCAGAATCAAGCAATTCTTTCAATAATGTTTCTTAAATTGAGAGGTCTTTTGATTAAACACATAATTTTTTTTTGTCAAATACCCTATTGCGTACATCAATGAATTACAAATCATGCGATTTTCACGATCAGCGAAAAGCTGTTGGTATAAAGTGGATGTGTCTAGCCGAAGACATGATGATGATATTTCTTATACTGTGAAATACACCCAGTTCAATGCACTATTCAGTGCAATAGACTGAGACAAAAATAAAACAAAACTGAAATACTACGGCAAACATCGGTTTAAAAATGGCAGGAATTCAATTGTTCACCCGACAAAGAGCGCGCGATATCGCTCGACCAATCAATTGGTTTAATTGCGATCGCCCCCGCTTACCCGAACAGTTTTGTGATGTAGTGATGTAAAAGATTTATCGATGTTATTGATGTTTGTAGTTATGTACAGGTAGCGTGGTAAGTAAGTATCAGCCTATACATTGTCCCACTGCAGGGCGAAGGCCTCTATCATAGAAATCAAGTCATCGCTACTATGATGGGATCACCACGCTTGCCAAACGCGTTGAAGTCATGTTCAAAAAATTAAAAACATACTTTTTCTCGTCCCGGGAAGCGAACCCAGAACTATGTATTTGTTGTTAGGTATTTATTATTTTCGTGGTATTGGAGAAAAATGCAGAACATTTCTTGAATAGTATACCGTACTAATGTGTCTATTCTGCGCAAACTCAAGGTACTGGTCAAACTATCCACCACAGCTTGTATAAGGTACGTACAGCTACACAACAAAGTATACAAAACTGCCAAATTTCTTCAATCGACTCTCATCTTACTATCATACAAAACCTAAATATAGGCTGAATATCTATTGAGAAAATTTGACAAGTTGTGGTGACCTGATGTGTGGCTGGCTGTTATTAGTACTTCGGTCACATTGCCAGAATGGGGAGTGACATTTTGGAGAAACTTATGGTCACAAGCAAGGTCGAAGGGAAAATACCTTTTTTTTTTTTTTGTTCACGCAGAGTGAATGTCGCCTTATGCACACCCGGCCGCTGGGAGACGACCAGGTAGTGTGGGGCTCTCCCCTGGATTGGGCCTCTGCTAATCAGAGGCCGTTCAAGGGCATACCCACTAAACACTCTGCGACTTTTCCCGGCAAATCCAGGCTCGGGGTGGGAAAACGGGAAATAGGACGAACCTCATCACCGCAGACCCACCCATGGACAGCAAGGCACGCCAGTACGGCCTCTTTCCGACTTCCGGGGCTTAAAGCCCCCAGAGCAGCTCCCACTGCCCTCCGACAAAGCCCCAACCGGGCGGCGCCCGCATCGCTGGATTGCGATACGGGCGTCGCGGGCATGGGCTCCTGCAGAACTCTCCACAAACCCACACCCTGCTGGCTGCAGGGCAAGGTGGGAGAGAGTGCCTGCAGGCTTCCAAAAAACTGCCCCACCAGACAGCCCCACGGCCGGCTACGCTGGATTGCGCAGTCGGTCGCTGGGCGGAGAGGTGGGGTTAGCCGGCCTTTGCCGCATCCCACTGGCTGTGGGACGCAGCGCAGACCAGCAACTAAAGACCCCCACAAAAGATATGGGGGGTGGCGCCCGAAGGCGCCCCACTCGGTGGGGCCCACGTCAAGGTGCGCCCAAAGTGGAGGAGATCCTCACAGCGCGCCGGACAGGGCCCCGGCCCTGACAGAGCTGGGCCTCAAAGTGCAGCTGTCAGCCGTCGGGTAGCAATATGGCGATAAGCCAATTGCTACCCGTCGTTGCCCAGGGACACCAGGACCCCTCCGGTAGCAGTTCCAAACAGAAAGAAAATACTACCGGGGAGGCCACACGAGGAGGTCGCCGTACCGTAGTCCCCAAAGAAGGGAAAATACCTAGAGGAAGAAATCCGACCCTGCAGGACGCACTAATCTATTATAATACACACGCGATCCACCCCACTGCACAATCAATAATGATGATCAATATTAAGCTTAAGGTGTTACAGAAGACAGGTTACGACCCCTAGTATTTGGGGTATCGACTGAAGAAAAAAGGGAAGTTATTTTTATGTGACGTTTACAAAAATTATAATGGCCGCCATTTTTTACAATAAGGATTTCTCTTACCTTAGATTTGTCGATAAAATAAATCATATAGTATCTATGATTTATTTTATCGACAAATCGCCTTCACAGGTCACTGTTTATTGATTTATCGATACAAACATGAATATTTTGGTGCAATATTTACTTCCCTAGTCTTACACGTATTCTCTAAATTGAGACTGCTAGGTATGCATTTTACGAATTTTACTACATCATAATACCTACGGAAGCTACTGAGCTACCATAGGTATTATACCATAGGTATCAAAAGGGACATGTGCTTATTCACTGGGATAAGTACATGTCCATTTTGAACAAGAGATTATAGCTCTAGGTTTGAATAAAGCCAACCACATCTGAAATAATGGTTTATGGTAGCAATAAGTAGCATTAATAGCTTATGTAGAACTTATCTGTATATTCTAAAACAAGCCTCCAGTAATCTAATCTGCAATACATTAACAATAAAAAAAATCATTTTCCTATCCAATTTCTATCCGTGTGGATATATAAATAAATAAATAAATAAATAAATTGAGACAACATCACATACATTGTCCCGGCCCCAAAATAAGGTTTTCCCTTGTACTATGGAAACCAGAAACAACGAAGGTACTACATAAAAGTGTTTTTTTTTCTACAATTACTGCTATTAACATAAAATATGAATTGTAAAATCCTGGTCTTCCTTCCTTACTTAAGTACTTACTCCACTGGCTCAGCGATCCGATACGAGTCTTGGCCTCCGAAACAAGAGAACGCCACTTTGGTCGATCCTGCACTATTGTCGCCAGTCACCGGCCTGAAGTTTTTGCATGTTTATTTATTTAGATGGTCTTCCTAATAAAATAATTGATATTAATACGACCGCCCACATGGCCCGTTCTTATTCACTGATCTACCATCTTCTATCTTTTTTACTATTTATAAAGAGATAACTTCTATAGACAACGACAAGGCTTATAGGTAAACCGAAAACACGAAACGCTTGCGCGATGTAATTGAGCACAGCGCCATCTATTGGTTCGTTTTTGAACTACGGTCCCGAAGCAAAGTGAGGGCGGGCCACTAGTCGCTCTATATAATTATACTCGAGTCTTCAAACGCAATGAATGCCAAATCCAGGCGCACTCTAAAAGTTATATAACTCAAATCACCGCCAATCAATTATATACATTTGTAAACGTCAAAATAAGTCATTACTTACTTTCGCCACTCGCTTCGATTTATCGAGAGAATTTTACTTCGTTTGACACAGGGACGTAGCTAGGAAATATAGGCGCAAGCCATGAAATAAATGATGCAGAGACGGGCTCTCTCTGTGTGTTCTGCTTATGACGTAAGCTGACACGTATTCCCGACAGAGTTTAAATCGCTTTGCACTAACCGCCCTAGCAGAAAATATAAAAAAAAGTCGGGTGTGAGAGGTCTCTTTTTTGACTTTGGACTTATTTTCCTCAATAAAGATAACAAATAAAAGGTATTCAGCAGTGTAGAATGCATCCTACTACTATTATAAAGGCGAAAGTTTGTAAGGATGTATGGATGTTTGTTACTCTTTCACGTAAAAACTACTAAATGGATTTGAATGAAACTTTACCACAATATAGCTTATACATCAGAATAACACATAGGCTACAATTTATAAAAATATATTGTGTGGATTGTCCAAACTACGACGGTAAGTGTCAATAATTAACTCCACGCGTACGAAGTCGCGGGCGGCCGCTAGTACAATAATAATAAAACTATTTAAGATGGCTACTGCCACAAATGCTGTAAGTATTAATTAAAAGTCAGTTTTAATCATGATTAACATTAGAATTTTACGAACATAGATCGAATTTGTGATGTCCAATGCGCATTAGGCAAGCGTGGTGATTAAGCCTAATCACATATAGCGATATTTGATTTATATGATGGCGGCCTTTCATAGTAGCGATGACTTGGTTTCTTCTATGATAAAAGCATTTGCTCTGCAGAGGGACAGTATATAGGCTGATACTTTACTTTACTATCTATATTAACTATACGAGTTTGCTGAAAAGTTGTAATGTCCTGTGAACTTTAGCAAACCATCTCCGGATAACTCCAGCCCTGGCCTCGCGAGTGCTGCTTGAGCAAAATATACGCACCTACGTAATGATTTGTAATTGGCTTAAAATAAATCCGTTTTGCGTTTTTCGTGGGCCTTTTAAAATATTATATTCGCTAGGTAGCCAAAATAGGGTAATTGATTTAAAAGCGCCGTATTGATATTACTATAATTAACAAGGAAGAAAAAAAACAAAATACCCGACTGCACACTAAAAAAAGAGTAAAACAAGCCCACAACAAATTTACTGAATATAATTTATAAATGTTGATGGAAAGCTTCGCAGGCGGGGACCACCTTGACCGCCACCAACGAAAATTCTGCTAAATGGTGCACAACCGAAATGACTATAAATAAGCCTCTGTTGGTCCCCGCCTGCGATGCTTTCCATCAACATTTATAAATTATATTCAGTAAATTTGTTGTGGGCTTGTTTTACTCTTTTTTTAGTGTGCAGTCGGGTATTTTGTTTTTTTAATAATATTTTTTTTATTTATAACTTTTTAGCTGTTTTTATTTAACGAAAATGTTGTAGATGTAGAAGACTATGTATATGTAAGTACCATTTTAAATTATTTCGACGAGAAATTTAGAAAAAATATTATTATGTCTTTATCCCGTGGGACTTTTAGGATAAAATGTATCCTATGACACTCCCGTAATCAAGACAAATTTAACGATACCTCATACATCAAAATCCATCAAGCCGTTTAGGCTACAGGAGGTCACAAAGGAAAAGACATACATACATACTTACATACACTCGAAAAACATTACCCTCCTTCTTTGGCAGTCGGGTAAAAATCTGAACTCCAATAATGAAATTGAATTGGAAACTTTGTAAAGTTCGCGTGGAGTTAGTAATTCACACTTACCGTCATATTTTGGATAATTTTAAAAATATTTTTAAAAATTGTAGCCTATGTGTTATTCTGATGAATAAGCTATATTATTGTAAAGGTTCATTAAATTTCATTCGGTAGTTTTTGCGTGAAAGAGGATCAAACATCCATTCATTCATACTTACAAACTTTCACCTTTATAATCGATATTATAGAAAGCTTGTACGACAGAAAAACGATTGTAGTAAATTATACAATTTAAGGGAGCAGTTATTGGATTGCCCCTGTGTTACACGACCAAAGAGAGTTCGGGGTCAGGACTAAAATCTCATCGTGCTTTCCGAGGCACGGGGGTACAAGACCGCCATCTTCCAGACTTCGGGCTGACACTGAGAATAGGGTATTAGACAAAAAAAAATTATGTGTTTAATCAAGAGACCTCTCGATTTAAGAAACATTATTGCTCGATTCTGATTTGAATCACCTGAGAAATCACAACTTTAAGAGCACATATTTTGGGCAAGCCCAAAAACGCTCTATACAAATGGCTAGAGGCTAGTGACGCTCGTATCTTGTATGCGCGTCTAGTAAATTTTGTTTGGTAGCTATATCAAATGTTTCGTTTAAGTGAATGGTTTTATAAGTAATAAAAGTTGGTGAAAAATGTACGGGTAGTTCAATGATATTATATTTTTTTAATTTTATACTTTGAAAATGGACTTGCCCATGAAACTTTGAATGCTCATAAAACCAGCCAGACGTTATATTTTTAACTGAAAATGTTGGCCATTGGTTCTCATTTACCAGTATCTTGGAAAAGTATAAATATTTTTTACTATATCGAGATTAGTCAAATACCCTATTCCTGAACAGGAAATCTCAGGTCCAAATCCCGGGTTCGATAAATGTTAATATACTACCAATAGCTATCGAGTCACATGCACCGGCACGAAGCCACAGCTCCCACCTGCCGTGTTAATGTAATGGGTGACATCTATTATCCAATGGGATCCGTCCATTTGCTTGATTGGTGATAAGAGCACACTCGCACGCAGATTGGTTTAGGAATTTAACTGTGATTTATTTTGAATTTCGAAGTGATATCTCTTATATTAAATAAAATATTAAAAATATTTTTTTATATGACAGAAGAGTAGACGGATCACTAATGGCAAGCGATTGTCTAAGCAAGACTTTTTAGAAAGTAACAAAACATTTTTCTTTTTTTTTTTCAATGTTTACCATAATTTTATTTCTGTACATGACTTTTTGTCGCCTTAGGGCCTCGTGTACCACCTCTGAGTAAAGTGTCAAGTAATTAACTCTTCAATTTAAGAGGGTTTGGAGGAAACTGGCCCCTGGTCCGCGGCCTAGTTAACCCGGCGCCAGCACAGTCAAAATATGTAACAACGACAGTGGGGTTGGGTCGACAGGACCCGTATAAGAAAACGCCATAATTACAAAAGTTTAAATTAATTTGATTTGTGGTTGTACTATCTGTATAATACGATTATCGTTATAGGTTTTGAGTAGAAAAAAAAACAACATGATACGAAACTATCTTTTTAATGACTTTTTTTATAAAAGTATCACAAATAAATAACAAAATAGACAACCTCTGTCTTAAAGTAATAAAATTTTAACAAAAATAACTTTTTTCTATAATATAAACTAATTTGTTACATGGTAATCAAGTAATGAATAGACTTATACTATAACACCATTTGTATCAGTCTTATACGTCAGTCATGGTATCCTTACACTAACATCATCATGAATAATGAACGTATTGAGGTCATTAATTCAACTGTATTTTTGGGCATCACTATGGATGCCAAATTGCAATGGGGTCCTCACATAGCAGCCTTGGCGGGAAGACTTAGCTCCGCCGCATATGCGGTAAAGAAGATAAGACATTTGACTGATATTGAAACCGCGAGACTGGTTTATTTTAGTTATTTTCATAGTATAATGTCATATGGTCTCTTGTTGTGGGGGTCTGCTGCAGACATACAGACTATATTTGTATTGCAGAAGAGGGCCATCCGTTTTATATACAACCTTAGACCTCGCGATTCACTTAGAGAAATGTTTAAGAACATTGACATTTTAACCGTTGCATCTCAATATATTTTAGACTGCATTTTGTACGTGCGAAAGAATATTCATCTTTTTTCAAAAAAATCTGAATGTCATGGTTTTAATACGAGAAATAAACATAGACTCGCGGTTCCAAATCTAAAACTTTCCAAATCTAAAACCAAAAGATTAGTAGTTCATTTGTAGGACTAAGTATTAAAATGTATAACAAGTTGCCACAAAATGTTATTGACTTGCCAATTCATAAATTTAAAACACATGTAAAAGCCTGCTTAATAAAGAAAGGATACTATAAAATTGTAGATTATCTCAACGATAAGGATTCATGGGTATAATGATCCCCATGCTACATTTGTATTTTCTTGCAGTATTTTAACACTGAAATTATTATTATATAAATTTTAATCAATTAAGCATTGCAGCATTGAATTTAATTTTATATACAAATTAAGTACATTTACTATTAATGATTAATAATAATTGACAAGATACTATCAACCTGTTATTGTACACCACGTCCTACAGTTTATTAGTATTTAATTATATACATACTATTTTTTGTATCTTATGAGGAGAATTGGAATGGTCATGCACGCTCAAACGTTCCTGAGGTGGTGGCGCTATGTGGCGGGTCATTACATTCCCTCTGATATGGTTGAGTGAAATGATGGCTGACACATACGTCATACTTGTGTACAGGTGCCGCCTCTGGGGACTGGTCTGCTCTGGTTTACCTCATTTTTAGCTTTTAACATTTTCTTCATCTTGAGTGAGTATTGGACTGTAGGAGGTGGTATGAGGAAAACATTGTTATAAACATTTTGGCGATTAAAAAGAGTAACTGGCGAGTTTCTTGCCGGATCTTCTCGTCAGAATCAACTTTCCGATACCGGTGGTAGAATCGCATTATGTCTATTTATTTTTTAGTATATCTTATGTATCAAGATATATATTTAATTTCATTTAAATCATATACATTATCTTTAAATAGTTTTAAATATTTTCTTTATGTATGACGATTTGTAAGTGCTGTGTACAAGCCTATGCAAATAAAGAATATTTGACTTTGACTTTTGACTTTGACTTTGACTTATCATCTGCGCAATCTCGGCAGTACAATATTGCACGCTCACTGCAGATGTATTTTCGTATTCGGAGTCGGATTCTTGCAAAATACTAAAAATTCGCTGTAGTTTACGTTTTTCGCGATCCATAATTGTAAAAGTTCTGAAAATAACAATATAAAAAATATTATAAAACCAAAATTTTTTTTTTTAAAACGGCGAAAAATTACGACACGAATAGTATGGTTGGGTCATATTTACCTTTTTCGCGTTTGACCGTGTCTATCACCCGTTGCGGCCGCAACACGACTAATTGGCGATATCCAGCACTAAGTGCGGACCGTTAGCTCCAGCTACTGAGAAGTTTGGCAACGTTGCGCACAAATTCTAAGAAACACGCTCATTTTAAAACTGCTCGGGTCAAATAGACCCAACTGTGCGAACGCCGGGTTAACAATTTAAATAATTTATTAAATACAAAGACCAGGGGCCAATTTTCTCCGAACCCACTTTAATTGGCAAGAAAACTACTTAGAACTTTACTCAGAGATGGTGAACGAGGCCCTAAGCAAGACTTTTTAGAAAGTGACACAACATTTTTCTTTTTTTTTCAATGTTTACCATAATTTTATTTCCGTAAGTACATGACTTTTTGTCGCCTTAATGAAATAAAACAACATCAAAATTTACTCTTTTCGGTTCCCGTAGTAGGGTAAAACAAGACATATCACTTATCAAGACAGGGGTACTGAGCCCTCATCGATTAATCACGAGTGACGTACCGCGTCCGGGGTCCGTCCGGAAATTTGCCGGACAAATAACCGCGGATAAGATCCGATGGGTACTGACGTGTTTGTTGGATTACAAACTTGGATTTTATACCCTAAAAGGGTTACTGTAATAAGGAATTAGGGTTTTCTTTGTATTATTTTGTATCATACTGAAATCCTGAACAGGCTGAGCTTACCCTGGGATCGAATTCGACAGCTTTGGATGCAATCGGGAACACGTTTAGATGAGAGAAAGAGATTTTTTGTCATCATCATCATCATCATTTCAGCCACTGCTGGACATAGACCTCCCCCAAAGTTCTCCACACAGATCGGTCCTGTGCCACCCGCATCGAATGGACTCGCGACCTTCACCAGATCGTCGATCCACCTGATGGGAGGCCTGTCAGGGCTGTGGCCTCCTGCGCGTGGCCTCCACTCAAGGACCTTTCCACCCCAACGGCCGTCTGTTCTCCTCGCAATGTTGCCTTGCCCATTGCCACTTCAGCCACGCAATTCTTTGGGCTATGTCCGTGACCTTAGATCTCCTACGGTACGGATCTCATCATTTCTGACACGATCACGCAAGGAGATTCCGAGCATAGCCCTCTACATTGCCCTCTGAGTGACTTTGATTTTTTGTCACGCTGAGTGTAGTCATAGAGAATAAAATTATTATTAGGCTATTCATTTCATTTTCCCCTTTTAAATGTGATAGATGGCAGACGAGCAGACGTACCACCAGATGGTAAGCGCTTATTAAATAAATAAATTTTACACAACATACATCGAACGCCCCGTGTTGCTTGGTCTAGTGGTTTTAGCACCAGGCCGTGATTTCGGGGTCCCCGGTTCGATTCCTGGGTCAAGCAAAAGTATGTTTCGAATTTCAAAAAAAGTAAAAAATTGGCAGCGCACTTGTGACTTCACTGGTGATGCAGGTCTATGGGCGGCGGCAATTGCTTACGCTCAAGTGATCCGCTCGTCTGCTACCTATTACATAAAAAAATACAGTACATATATGTATAAAAATAGTCAGGAGAATTAACATTCTATCTTCACTAAGAACTTTCAATTCCATTGAATTGAATTACCCATGCCTTTGGCTCGTAAAGGGAGATAGCTCCTTCTTTATCTTGCACAGAAGAAGTCAACCTGCAAAGTATGAAAATAAAGAAATAAGACATAAAGCAAAATAGCGCCGACTTCATTTCAGCGACTCGGGTCCGCCCCAAGTAGTTTAAGTGAAAGGTCTCACTAGTAGTCTGTAATTCTAGAATAATCTTGTATGTTTATAAAATGTGCCTATGGGCACAAAATAATTAACAAAGTAGGCTACCCACTAAGAACTAAAAACGTGCCATTTACTAACGCATGCGCACTAACGGGGAAATACGCCTTTTCGACCACATTAATCCTAGCCTATGACGTAAGATTGTCGAACTGTCGAGGTCTGTGGTAGAGGCCGCGCGCTTATGTACTCATGTCGGGCAACAACCCTAGCATAAGTCAACGAACTCTTTTAAATTCGAAATCAGGCTGAAACCACCTTTTGTGTGTAATTATTTTGTGCTATCGGATCGGTTGCAGTCGATGTTTTTTTATGATATAGGGAGGCAAAATATAGGGAGCGGTAGACTAAAAAAATTGACATTCACAAACGTTTTGTTACGAACTTGATTTTGAAACGAGCAAGTGGGTTTTCCTGATGATAAGTGAACACCGCCGCACATGGATATCAGCTACACCAGAAAGAGTGCTTTGCCGGCCTTTTAGGAACGTAGACACGTTTCTTAGAGATTTGAATTTGATAATTGATTTCGATGTGCGGAATAAATGAGAAAAGTGCTACAACTTAGCGCTGTGTTTTGTGGAGTGAGTGAGGGAACCGGAAGCCCAATTGGGGGAAAGGGCGTTAAAGGTTGGCAGCGCACTTGTGATAGTGGTGTTGCAGGTGATTGGTTGGAATTGGCACAAGATCGAACAAAATAGCGAGCTTTGACGTTGGAGGCCAAAACTCACCTAGGATCGCTGAGCCAGCGTAGTATTTTTTAGTAAGTAAGAATATTTACATTTTTTCGAAAATCTCGCGAGAATATCCATACTAATGTAATGTTGGAGGACGTTGACCCTGAATAACAATAAGTAAGATATCTGATAATGACTATTGAAGGAGAGCCACCGAGTGAGACACAGCCGTAAGTTCAAAACCCATTACGAGTTATCTTTCGCGAAATTGAAACTTCGCCCTTCGTATCATTACTTTAATTTAATTTCCTTCAGACAGGCCCTCGGCGATTTTCTACCGGTTTGTTAATTATTAACAATAACAGTGTCTGCCCGCTGGCTATTGACTTTGTGATTTGGCTGAGTGGTGTAATAAAAGTTATTAAGCGTAGCCTGTAAGCCAACGACACGTAGGAAGGAGACCGCTTTAGAAAACAGGTACCGTACCGTACCGTGTGTACCGTACCGTACCGTAGTAAAGTACCAAACCGTAGTAAAGTACCTACTTTATAGTAAGGTACCTTAATTTTTACCGTGGGAGAGCCACGCTTTGGAATGAATGGGCCGGCTCGACCGGAGTGATACCACGGCCTCACAGAAGACCGGCGTGAATCAGTGTTTGTGCTGTGTTTCGTTGAGTGAGTGGAGGTACCGGAGGCCAAACTTGGGGTAAGAGGGGTTAAGATTGGCAGCGCACCTGTGACGCTGCTGGTTGCAGGTGTCTATGGGCGGCAGCAATCGCATATCATCAGATGATCCGTCTGCTCCTGTGCCACTTTTCACATAAAAAAAAGGAAACAGCTAGGTACTCTGCTTTAATAAATAAATAAATAATAAAATAAACGCGCCAGACAATCACACCAATCAACCTGGTCTCAAACTAGGGCAACCCCTGTACTATGAGTACCAGATGACGATAATCTGGGGGCGTCAACCCAGAACACCCAGACCCAAGACAACTTAGAAAATGTAGTTTCCTAAATTGACTTGACCGGGAATCGAACCCGGGACCTTTCGCGCTTCGGGCGAACACCTTAGCCACTGCGCCATCGAGGCCGTCAAATAGGTTGACCACTTTAGGAAACAAGCCAACATAATTTGGTACAACAACATTTGGTGTTGTGTGTATTGATTTATCTTTTTTTTCTTTGTGACATTTCTTGTTTTGCCCTTTTTTTTTAGAAATAGTATCTGGCAGGTAATTCTCTTACTCTCGAGATTATAGTCAAATTTAGAGATTTCTTTTCTCGTCCATATTATTATGATATATAGATTTCAAATCTATAAGCGTATTTCTATCATAATATTATCGAATATAAAATTGATATATGTAGACTAAAGATATAAAAACCAAACAATATTATAATTATTATCCAGGGATATGATCCCGATAGGGCACGACTGCCAAACGCTCTCAAAGGTGGTCAGTCCGTATCCTTAACTTTGTTGTGTTGGTCCCCAATCAATCTTTAATAAGAGTCTTGTACTTAAAAGAAAATTAGGCATGGGAAAATAATGAGGTGGATCGATGAGGGACAGAGATAAAACAACGTAGGGTTGGTTAAGAAGAGAGCGATTCTCGTGTACTCGACATTGAAATCGAATTAGAATTTATAGTTAAGGAAGGCAAACGAGCAAACGGGTCACCTGATGGTAAGTGAACACCGCCGCCCATGGACATCAGCTACACCAGAAGGAATGCGGATGCGTTGCCGGCCCTTTAGGAAGGTATAGGCTCGTTTCTTGAAGATTTGGATGTCGTACCGGTTCGGAAATACCGCTGTGGGAAGTTGATTCCACAATGAGGAGGTGCGCGGCAGAAAGTGTCGGGTAAAGCGCACGGTAGAAGATTGCCAACCATCCAGGTGGTATGATGGAACCCAAGTTTATGGCGCGTAGTACGGTGGTGAAATTTAACATTTACGTGTATAGATTAACATGTCTAACTATTAATCTATACTTCTTTTTCCTTGTTTCCTTGCTTCCATCATAGAAATCAGTCATCGCTACTATAATAGGATTAGGCTTAATCACCACGCGCCTATAGGTACTGATTGAGGATCACAAACCTGAGCACACACCAAATTTGGAACACACTCGTACTTTTGTTCGGGGCGTTAGATTTTTATGATACAAGAAGGCAAACCAGCAAGCGGGTCACCTGATGGTAAGTGATCACGGCCTTTGGCGTATGCGTCAGGGTCACACGTCAAAGGTAGTGGGTTCGATCCTCGCTCTGGACAAACATTCGTACGATGCACACTTGTGTTTGTTCAGTGTCTGGGTGTAATATGTACGAGTATTTAAGTATTATATTTGTGATCCTCTGTTGTCTAATATCTGTAACACGTGTTTATGCTACTTAGCATGGAGCCAGGTCAAAGTATGGAACCTATTGTGAATTTTATATATGTAATTGGTTTGACGACAAGACTTCTCTTAGCGTCGTAAGCCCCAAAAGCCTTTTATAAGGCATGAAACAATTGATTTTCCATTGTCCTAACGCCCAGTCAGCAGTCTGGAGCTTTACGACGTTAAAGAATATGACTTAGTTATATTCTTTAAAATGTCGGTATGATGCAACAGTTATTTCCAAGCTAAACTCATAACGTATTCACGGCAGGGCAGCTTGGGCTATTTTCAATAGTCCATTTCAGATTGCACTCTGTTCTGATAACAAACAGAATAATAAAGAGGTTTAGGGGAGATATTCTATGACCGATGGTGCCTACCTAACGCTCGCATGGGTCGTGGGTTTGACTCCCCCATGTTGAGTATCTGGGTGTTATAATATTACTTCCATTTCAGTAGGTACCTATAGTAATTTGGGACGACAAAAAACCTATACACTTTTAACTGTGGGAGAGCCACGCTTCGGCATGAATGGGCCAGCTCAACCGGAGTGACACTACTGCCTCACAGAAAACCGGCGTGAAGCAGCCCCTGTGCTGTGTTTCGCCGAGTGAGTGAGGGTACCGGAGGCCCACCCGGGGGGGAAGGATAAAAGGTGGCAGCGCACTTGTAACTCCACTGGTGTTGCAAGTGTCCATGAGCGGCGGCAATTGCTTACCATCAGGTGATCCGCCTGCTCGCCTGCTACCTATTACATAAAAAAAAACATTCTATTTTTGTACCTGTTTACTCTACCCATGAGTAGGTTACTCAAGGCTTAATATTATTCATTCGAGGTATAAACTGATATAAACTTTTTCGATTATTCCATCATCATCTTGCAGGGACAAGCCGAATAAATTCAAATATCACATAATTCGCTTTGAGATTATAGAAAATGGTCAGAGCTGAATACAAATTATCCCCTTGGATTGGAAATAATTTTTCCAAAATTTTATAGATTAGAATTCTGATCGCACGATTCTGGCGAAAGTCAATAACGAATCAATTATTCAAATGAGTATTTTGAATGTAAATTGGAAAAGAACGTCGTAATTTCGAGGAAATCATGACTTAACCGCATTTGGTGCTAGTTATTGCACACGGATTTGCCGCTTTTGTGTCTTTTTTTTTTATCCTAGAGGCGGCAAACGAGCAAGCGGGTCACTTGCTGGTAAGTAATCACCGCCGCCCATGAACATCTGCGAGATCAGAGAGGTCGCTGATGCGTTGCCGGCCTTTTAAGAAGGAGTACGCTCGTTTCTTGAAGGTCCCTAAGTCATAGCCGTCAGCCGTCTTTTTCTAAGTTCTAAGTCTTTATTATCCATAGCTCATAGTACTGATAAAGTGGTAAATTCTATAAATAATGACAGACGCGAAATAATGAATACTCAGTACGCCATGGACAGAAGAATTTGCTACCAGAAGATACGCAAAGTCAAAGTCAAAGTTCTTTATTTGCAGTAAATGTGGTAACAATTGATCTTATTACATAGGTTGGAGCACACACTTAACTGCATAACAGCATGCAAATTTTATATTGTACATTTTACAAATACCTACGCCTTTAGACACACTACGGTATTTTACTTTAATTTTTATGTTTGTGATGAAATTACCTCTTAATAGACAAATAATTAATTGATTCTCTTAATAGACAAATAATTAATTGATTCTCAATTAGACTACATGAGATATCACTTGAAATCACATTTTTTTGGGAAAGCCAAAATTATCCATACATCTAAGGGCTTGCCGAAGTTAAGTGCCGAAACGAAGTGAGGGCGGGAATTATAGTATTTTGATTAAAAAAAAATCCTATTCAATTAATTTATATATTTTTTTATGTGATAGGTGGCAGACGAGCACCTATCACATCAATGATCGGAGGGTAAGCGATTGCCGCCGCCCATACACACCACCAACACCAGTAGAGTCTCAAGTGCGCTGCTATCTGCTAAAAGGTAACTCTTTGTAGACAAATACGGGTCTAACTCTATATAGACGAGTAAGTGTCTGCACATGTGGGAACTATTTAAAACAGCACAGTCAGGCGGTATTCGTGAATGTTTAAAGTCGGCCTCTTGACGCTCGTTATTTCCTTTAAAATGATCTCTCGACCTGACCTATATTACATTCTTTAACTCTAGGGAAATTAGTGAAGCTCCCCTTGTGAACGCATAGGTATTATTGTTTCAGAAAACTCAAGTGAAATAACAATTAATATTTTATTTACACACATACAGTCAGTTGGATACGGCAAAGACCGGTAAACCCCTTCTATCCGCCCAGCGACCGACTGCGCAATCCGGTGTACCGGGCCGTGGGGCAGTTTTTGGAAGCGACTTGTCCCACTGCATGGCAAAGGCCTCCATCATAGAAATTAAGTCATATTACTGAAATATGTTCAGAACGAGGCACTGCGAGTACATATTAGATATCAATACAATTTTTATACTATTGTGGACTGTAGTGTGTTGGCGTATCCAGAGTCTGATGTGGCAAAATTTATTTATAAGCTTGTTAAATTTGATTTTCATGCTTGTGAATTTTGTATTTTTGTAATCGTTCATAGAGCGACATAGTCGATTAAGACCAAGCTCTTTAAATAAAGATTTCAAAAAAATCAAGTCATCGTTACTATGATGGGATTAGGCTTAATCACCGCGCTTGCCTAATGCGGATTGGTGATCACAAACCCGAGTAGAAATAGAAATAGAAATAGAAATATTCTTTATTCAATTTAAGTCCTTATAGAACATTTATGAATGTCAAATATTATGTAAGCTACCGCTGATTCGGAAAGTCGATTTCTACCGAGAAGAATCAGCAAGAAACTCAGTAGTCACTCTTTTCAAATTATGATCAGTATTACAATTTTCATTCTGATAATAAAAAATATTATTAAGATTACAATAACAGTATGATGTGTACAATGCTTTATATCGTTTAGATAATCGTCAAAGTAAAATTATAAAATCAAATTATACATTTAATAGAATAGGCGAGGAGATTAACATGTCCAGGAATCCTTATCATCTAAATAATCTTCTACATTATAGTAGCCTTTCTGCATTAAACAGTTTTTAATATGAAATTTAAATTCATGCAATGGTAAGTCAATTACTCTTTGTGGTAACTTATTAAACATTTTTATACTCAATCCCACAAATGAGTTGCCAATTTTATGAAGTCTTAGATTTGGGACCGCAAGCCTATGTTTATTTCGTGTGTTAAAGCTATGAAAATCAGATTTTCGCGAGTAAAGCTGCAAGTTTTTACGTACAAACATAATGCAATCAAAAATGTATTGAGAAGCTACCGTTAAAATATTTATTTCCTTAAATAATTCTCTAAGTGAGTCACGTGATCTAAGGCCATAGATGGCGCGAATTGCCCTCTTCTGCAATATGAAGATAGCTTGTATGTCAGCACCGGATCCCCACAGCAATAGACCATATGACATCAGACTGTGAAAATAACTAAAATATACTAGTCTTGCAGTCTCAATATCAGTCAGATTCCTTATTTTCCTAACTGCATATGCAGCTGAACTAAGTCTTCCTGCCAAGGCAGCAATATGGGGGCTCCATTGCAATTTGGAATCCAGAGTGATGCCTAGAAAAACTGTGGAGTTTATAATTTCAATAGGTTCGTTATTCATGACTATATTAATATTGACCTGCCTTACATTGGGCATAGTGAACTTTACACATTTAGTTTTCTTTGAATTAAGAACTAAGTTATTAGAAGTGAACCAGTGTAGTACTTGAGAGAGAGTGTTATTTACGTCGTCAACATTTTCTTTTTGTCTATCAACCTCAAAAATCAAGGATGTATCGTCAGCAAATAAGTTATGTATGTTTAAAAAATTAGAAACATACTTTTTGCTAGACCCGGTACTTTAACCATTAATCCAAGCAACGAGGTTTTTGTTAAGGTGAAGTTGTTATGGTTAGAAAAAAACTTTCTTTTTTTTTTACTGTAGTAAAGTGCTTTGACTTCGCACCCCCAGGTCCCAGTTAGAAAACTAGCTAAATTACATTCCATGTAATTGCTCGGAAAATGTAGGACACCATTTCGCCAAGTTTCCGAGATATTTCAAACGAGTTTTCGTTGCTTACTTAAAATAAGTTAATTCACAACGAAGCGTGCATTTTAAAATGTAGATTTTTCTACGTGATTCAATGTTATTGAAGTTGAAATTTTAAACTGTTGTAATTTGAAATTTCAGTCACAATTTTGCATTCTCGAGTATAATATTCAGTTGTTACTTTATTTTTAAACTAGTGGGCTCCCGCAGCTTCTCTTCAAAATATGTTCAGCTTCAAAAATATTTTACAAAATAATGTATGCTCTATTTGTTGCCCAGACTTCACAGCTATACAGGATGTATCTGTGAACAATATTAAGTATTCACATATGGGCATCGGCAATCGCCTCTCTTTACCAGGTGAGATTGTGGTTAACCGTGGGAGAGCCACGCTTCGGCGTGAATGGGCCGGCTCGATTGCATACCACGGCCTCACAGAAGACTGACGTGAAGCAATGCGCTGTGTTTTGTCGAGGGTACCGGAGGCCCAATTGGCGGGAAAGGGGGTGAAAAATTGGCAGCGCACTTGTGACTCTACTAGTGTTGCAGGTGTCTGTGGTGGGCGGCGGTCGCTTGCCATAAGGTTATCGGTCTGGTCGTCTGCCATCTATCACGTAATGAAAGCGTTAGGTCATTATTAAAATAAACACCTAAGTGTGACTCGGACTTGCGCAACAAGCGTTCCGTATATATTTTTAAATCGATCTAATCATAAAGAATCTATAAAGACTGTTTTTGTCATTTGACTACGGAACCCTAAAACACAGTTCACCTCATCCACTCTGTACAGTCAGTATTTCGATCACATCTACAAAGCAATGTAAATTAAACAACAAGACAGTCTCGAAGTTCCCCAATCAATTTCTAGCGAGACAGCCAACTCATTCCAGAAGTTTCTGTCTCGAACTAGGTCTCCAATCTTTTATCTCTGATACCGCTCAGGTTTGTTTTGAGGAACTTGATTATATAGGGGCCCATCTTCTATCCTATTTTATCTTATCTACCTTTCATTCTATATACTACGAGTATTTATATAGAGGTTAATCGCACAGTTAACGTCAACGCTTATAGGTAAACCGTAAACGTGAAACGCGCGAAGTAAACGACTCCCAGCGCCATCTATAGGCGCAGATTTAAACTAATAATTTCTGTAAAGTGAGCAAGTTTGTATAAAAGAGCGATTGGTGGTTAGGTATGCCTAAGTATCGTAATTTTACATAATTGGTTTATCTGTTGAGAAGTTCTCTGTGTCAGTCTGAAGTCTGGAAGTTGGCTGTCTTGTGCCCCCATGCCTCGGAAAGCGCATTAAATGTTGGCTCTGCGACCGATCTCTCTTCGGTTGTGTAATGTACTCCGATATCACACAACTCACTGGCTCGCCAACACACTATATGCGCAGGCGGCGCGTCCGCTCTCGCCTGTGGCTCGCGCCAGACTCACGCGCGCCCCGCCACACAGTGCGCACGAGACAGTGTATAGTACAGGTATATTTACACAAACACTACATCTCTTCCTTATTGGAAATCTTATTAATCAACTGATTCACAAATGGCATATTAATCACATTTAATTTCCTCCGGATTATGATTTCCTCCTTCATCTTCTTAAACGGATTTCCACTCACCTTCAACCTACATAAAAGATCTGCACTGCCTTACCCCTTGTTAATTCACTGCATTATTCCTCCACCCAAAGGTTGTCTGGAAGAGATCGCTATTAGCGATAAGGCCGCCGACACTGTACTTGGAAACCACCATTAGCATTAAGTTCTGCAATGTGTCGCGCAATAAAGAGTATCTATCCATCTATCCATCTTCAATTCTCTTCAGGTGTATTATATTCCTCCTCACGTCTGTCCAGTCTCTTCATTCCTTATCATTACGTCTCCATCTTTTGCCTCCTCTACAACATGTGGTGTTGGATTATAATTTTAGAAACGAGATCAAGAGATACATTCGCACAGTATCGTGTTGCTCGGCTTTCCCTGACTTTTATGAGATAGGTTGCAGACGAACAGACGGATCACCCGATGGCAAGTGATCACCGCCGCCCATGGACACCCGCAACACCAGAGGAGCCGCAAATGCGCTGCCGACCTCTTAAGAAGGAACACGCTCGCCCCCCGAAGGCCCATAGGCCGTACCGGTTCGGAAACACCGCCGGTGACAGCTCATTCCACAGTTTTGTAGTTCGAGGCAGAAAGTTTCCCGAGAAACACACAGTTGAAGATTGCCAAGCATCCAAATGATGTAGGTGGAACTGTTGTCGAGTGGAACGGTGACGAAATGAAGCGGCAAGAATCAATCCGAACAATTCCTCAGAGCATTCCCCATGGTATAATCGGTAGAATACACATAGCGAAGCTACATCTCTACGCAACGCCAAGGGATCGAACCTACTGCAAATATCTTGGCAGACTACTACGCACCTACTACTATCTTGGCAGTTTACTAGGAATTTCAAATAATAGAGGCACTCTACATTGGAAAACGTAACTTTAATAATCCTCATCAACCTCATTTGATTCAATGTAATGTAACGTTCAAGACAGCAAGAGCAATGTAACATTTTAATTAAAATAACACGGAGATAAGGCGTTCGTCCCATAACAACAAATAAGTAGTCAAAATGATAATTTTACGAGAATAAACAATGACTACATGGTACTCCTAACAACTCAGAGAAGAAACCATCAAGTTCTACATAGAGTCCTGTTGCACATACAATTGCAATTTTACAAAAATCAACTAATGAGAGAGATTGCATTTCAACTTTGTCCAACACGGTCTCTTACAACCAACACATGGTCCCCTTGGACCAATACAACACATGTGGTCTCTTTCACCCACTTCATTTACGTGCATCTCTCTATGCCACGTTACCGAACCCTCCAGGTTCCACGGCTTTCCCAAGGAAACCCAACACCCACCAGAGTTATCCGCGTACCGCGTACTCACGGACTACACAGAGCAGACACCGATTTCTCTCGAGCTACGGCTACGAATAACCTCTGGTGCCATCAACACATACCAGCACAAAACTCAATGCAATCCGAATCTCTACACCGAAACAACTTTTACGAACTCTCGGACTCTACATCGTCATGATCGATTTCTTCAATGATTTCGTCATTATCAGGGAGCTTTCTTAGCCTATCACGCGCGTATTTGTAAGTGCGCCTAGAACTCAACGATTTTAGAACATAACGATCTCCATCCAAGATCTCAACTATTTCAAACGGCCCTCTAAACTTAGCATCTAGCTTAGTCTGATTCCTTTCTTCATTTTCAATCAAAACATCGTACCATCAAATCGAGACTTATTGTAACTTGCGGATTTTGCAATATTATCGGAAGCTAACTGTCTAACCTCATCCAAGTCTACCAAATGATTTCAAAATAAAGCAACTTTTGACTTCTAGGACTTCATTTAGCATCTTAAGAAACAAATTATAAACCTAGGTTTTCAGGCTCCTTTCCATTACTTTACATTAATTCTAGGGAACACAACATTGAATCGCACACTTAACAAACGAAAAACAATAACCAGAGTCACGTACCCTTCGATCTCTACATTTATTCACATCACCATCATCTACTATGTACACTACCAAATACCTCGAGTGATCACTCTAACGCCACGGCCCCACGGCCGAACTGAAAACACTCCTGGCTTTCCTCATACGAGCATCCACACGCTCACGTGTGCATCGCCCACCGACTACACACTACGGTCTGCTTAGACCACGACCTCCGCCAGAGCCAACGCGCATCGCGCACCCACGGACTCTTTAGGTTTCCCCAAGAGACGCCGATTCCTACCGGGCTACGACTACGTAATGACTGCTGGTACGGTCGACTCTTTTACGGCCGTTAGAGCACCCACTCAAGCTACCATCATATCACACACTATGGCGCTATTTTCAACACTAGGCTCACTATGTATCTCTACTTCAACCTCGACTGGTACGTGACCTACTATATTTATAGGTTCGATTAGAATTTAGCGCTTTTAGCGTGTAACGGTCACCATCTTCCGGTTCTGAGCAGTCAGAAAACATCAGATTCAGCGGTCAAGGTAGCGCGACCTTCCCAATCCTATTTTCAATTCTAACAGACTACTTTTTGTAACCAACCGCGTTACATAGTGCAATTTAGACCAATTAAACCAGAGACTAGGCATCCTAAGTTAGCTTATAGGGACGTCCAATATTGTTTTAAAATATTAACAAGCCCAATGTATCCTATCTTGTGAAATATCCGTGTCTATCGAGTCAAAACTGTCGGTGGGAAACATATTTCCGTGAGATTGCATATACTTACCACTGTCTGCCGAATCAAAATAAAATCAATCGCCGATAAATGTTAACACAAAACCCGTTTTTTAAAATCTCTCTTTTCTTCACGTCGATAGAGATATCTGCTGCTTCTAAATAAATCCGCAAAGACCGTTTCCATTTTTCCCAACGTTGGCCTAAAGACGCACTGTCACCCTCTAACTCCAATTTCTCTAAAGGTGGTAAGCCGTGTGACGTCATGATGAGTTAGTAGGGCGACCTGAAATAAATAAAACCTACTTTGTGATTTTTGTGCTTTCCAATTTAATGGAGGTTCATCTCTTTGTATACCACATAATATCCAATTTAATGGAGGTACCTTTGTACCAAGGTTTCCCAATCTAATGGAGGCACCTTTGAACCATATGTTCCCAATTTAATGGAGGTACCTTTGTACCAAGGTTTCCCAATCTAATGGAGGCACCTTTGAACCATATGTTCCCAATTTAATGGAGGTACCTTTGTACCAAGGTTTCCCAATCTAATAGGGGCACCTTTGAACCATGGTACCTTTGTACCTACCAAGGTTTCCCAATCTAATGGAGGCACCTTTGAACCATGGTACCTTTGTACCTACCAAGGTTTCCCAATCTAATGGAGGCACCTTTGAACCATGGTACCTTTGTACCTACCAAGGTTTCCCAATCTAATGGAGGCACCTTTGAACCATGGTACCTTTGTACCTACCAAGGTTTCCCAATCTAATGGAGGCACCTTTGAACCATGGTACCTTTGTACCTACCAAGGTTTCCCAATTATATGGGGCGAGCTTACTCCGAAAATTTCAAATTTATGGAAATCCCTCTGTACCAAGGTTTTCCAATTCAATGGAGGTACCTTGAAACCACCCATTTACAATTTAACTTCATACCAAGGTATTCCAATTTAATGGGGCACCTTTACACCAAATAAGTAGGTCTTACCGAACTGGGTGAGTTGTCTAATAAATACTATTTATAATTTTATAATTGTTATAGCAACTCTTTGTAATTTATTCATAAGTAAATAATGCACTTAAAAATTAATCGACCGGAAATTGAAACGGGAACCCCCAAAGCGCAGCCATCACGCCTCAGAGGATGGTTCATCAGCTACTGCATCACTGGTCAGTAATTAAATATAAGGTCAGTAATTAAACAAAATATAATGTGTTCTTGTTAACACTTAATTAAAATAAGTAATAATCAATAAATAAATAAGTCCTGAATTTAAAATTCTAAAATAAAGATGGTTTAATTTCATTTAAACCACCCACTTTGTATATAAACTACATACAACACATTATTATATTTGACTATGTGTATATATTTTGTTATTTGCAGTTAGGTATTAATTTACATTATCATTATGACTGATTTATGAGGTTTTTCTTATAAATGCCTTGGTATTAATTTACAATTTTACTGTCGCACTCAGAATCGTTGATCAACCAATTGATCACTTAAGAAAACACATTGACACCCATTTCAATTAGCATAAAGACCACCGATACTTAAGTAATTGGACATTAGCTTAAATGATGACAGCGGCCGTTATTAATCTACACAAAAATATGGAACAAAGTTTTAACAAGTAAGTAAATAATGTACATACTAGGAACTCACTAATCTACATGAAACAGGTTTGTTAAGACTCATTATCCTCGTATTTGCCTAGGTTACAAAAGGATATCCCATTTATTTGCTACCATTTAAGTATTTAACTAATTCCACTAGATATTTTAATAACTGTTTACGGGTATTTACGCTTTACACGAGAGCCCCTATACAAGCTGCGATATGCGCCGTACTAAACGGTGAATACGTTTTGTTTTGTTTATGTACGGTAGGAAACTTACACTGACACCTCGAGTGGATAATAGTTATCATTCCAGTACGAAAAATCACATCTCAAAGTAACTAATTAATAACATGTAATAGTGATCTTTCCTTATGTTGAAAAAAAAATTTTTCTTTTTAATGATTAAACCTAATGTTAGGTAAATGATATAAGACCGACCTTTGTCCTCGTCGCCACTTGTAATGTACTCCGATATCACACAACTCACTGGCTCGCCAACACACTATATGCGCAGGCGGCGCGTCCGCTCTCGCCTGTGGCTCGCGCCAGACTCACGCGCGCCCCGCCACACAGTGCGCACGAGACAGTGTATAGTACAGGTATATTTACACAAACACTACAGGTTGTATCATACTGATGTCTTTTCGAATTGAAAGGGTTAAAGACACAGGTCCCTCCACCAGCCCATGGTCCTTTCTACCGTCTCGGCATACGGACCGAATCTTGGGAGACGCTCATCAGGTACTTGCTAAGAGCTCTTTCACCGGTGCATTTCTTCACTCCCTACAAAGTCTGTGTCTTTAGCCCATCTCAATGTCACTTCTCCCCAAATGGGGCGTGAAACACCACAGCACAAGCGACTCGCGCTCAGGCAGTTCCACATCAATCGAACGGTAACCTATCTTACTTTCGAAACTTCATTATTCGAATTTCATAACTTCGAAAACGGTACATCGAAGTTTTGAATCGAAGATATATTTTTTGACAAAACATTGTATGCAATAAATTTATTTTACATATGTTTCATTTTCCAGAATAACTAATAGCCGATTTTCAAAAAAACTTTTTTCATTTTACAGGTGTATTACTTACAATATTTTTTATTCTAGACATATTAAAGGTCGAAGTAACCTTTCTCCTATTATTGCAAACGAGAAATAGGTTTATTTAGTGTTTAATTTTGCGCTACAAAATGTATTGACAGAAGCGAATCGCTGCAAAACCGACTCCACGTAGTCTTGTCTGCCCTACCCCTAGAGTGTAATTCAAACCCGCGTAGGCGCGGAAGGGCGAGGCGGCCCGCGAGCTGAGGAGCAGGTGGTTTTTGCTCGCCACCGCGGCTGAGGCTGGCCGGCGAAGCCGGCCAATAAGCCGAGGCTGCGGTGACGAGCGAGAATCATCTGCGACGATAAGCTCGCGTGGGACCGCCGAAGCCTTGCAGCGCCGGAGCCGTGACAGAAAAAATGCATGCTGCATGCATGCCTGGTTGCATGCCTGCATGCATGCCTGGTTGCATGCCTGCATGCAAGCCTGGTTGCATGCCTGTATGCATGCCCGGTTGCATGCATACTGCTTGCCTGCTTGAATTCTGCATGCATGCTTGAATGCTGCATGCATGATTCACCTGAGCCACATAACTTGTCAGAATAATTATTGAAGATTATAATAAAAATACTTATGATATGTAATTGTTATATAAACTTATTTGTCTTTTAATAACATAAAAAACGATTTTCTGGAAACTAATTTGTCTAAAATATGTTTATCTATCAAAGGTTGAGTGATATTTTAAAACGTATAGATTAAAAAAATATGTCATTTGATAATCGGAATATCAGCTATATGGCTATCGTTTTTTCGGTCAAATGAAAATGTGGAAAACAAAAATGTGGCGAAACGTTTTCGCTTTAATGAAATTCGTACTTAAAAAATTCGAATTTAAGATAGGTAACCCAATCGAACTCCTTCCCAATGTCAAGTCTTTTGTGTGGAAACGCACGGGACCGTCGAAAACCTTCTGCAGAGTTGACTATCTCTTTATGGTATACTGGTCCTATCACGTTTCTGTTCCAGTCATTCAGCATCTGTTGCCGTTCCTCTTCATACGAGTTTCATCAGCTTCTCCACAGGGACAAAATTGAGAGGGTAAGGGAAAAGAGAGTGCACCTGTGTTTGCGCATAAACTTAAATACTATATTAATTATATCCTGCAGGCTGCACGGTGGCAGTGGCCGCCGTAGCCGTAGTTGAAGGATTTTATTTTTTATGTTCCAAGTAATTGGTGAGAACAGGATCCAAAAAACACTTTACGCCTTGTCTTATCTTTGGTGTCAAAGACAACTTGTTAACAATAACTATAAGAAGAAACTTGAACAAGAAACTGCCGAAAAACTGTGCTACTTAGACACAATGGAGAAAGGGTCGTATTTCGGAACGAATTCCTTTTGAAGTTCTTTTGGGCACGTGTAATAGTGCAAATGTAGGTATATATTGTATGTATATAATATATTGTATGTAGGATATACATTTGTATTTAGACAAACTTAGGCAGGCTCTCTTTTTTCCTACAAGACGTGCATCTGTACGTTTTGCAGGAAAAAAGACACATCAAGGCTTCTGATGGAGGCCTTTGCCCTGCAGTGGGACAGTATAGAGGTTGATACTTTTCTTTTTTTTAGGGCTTCATCATCTTTGAAGAGCAGCCCACATCCAGCCATTGCTGTGTATAGGCCTCTTCTCTATCACGCCACTTTCTAAGGCCCTTGTCAGCCTCATCCATTGTTCCACTCCACTACCATTACAATATCATTGGGCTAACGGCTTTTGTCAGGGCTGACCATCAGGTTATCCATCTGGATTAACTGATAGTCAATAAATAATAAATAAAATAAAATAAAAAGTTCTTTCTTTCTTTAAACCTTAAGTCGCTTACTTAATTTACATCGGCTGGTGCTTCCTTTTAAGCTTGACAAAGCCTGTATCAGGAGGCACCGCTCTTCAATAACCGCAATAACTGTAATATTATTAAGGTGGTTCAACAATAGGTAGGTAACTAGGTATGTAATGTACTTACTTATAAATTAAATTAAATTAATGCTACTACCAAGTGATTCGAACATCGTGATTCGGTACTGTACAGCTAGATGCAAATAGATGCAGTTATATCATTCAAACCAAGTAAGGTATACTGATTGCATACTGAGCAGTCAGCTCTAGGACACTTGCAATACCAATCTAATCAAAATTGGAAATAAATAACATTTTGCTACCCTGTTGCTCGGTAACATTGGAAAACCTTATTCAGCAAACAAATAACTGCGTTGTGGATGCATAAAAAACGTTGGAACAGTCGCACCTCCGCATTATGGTGTCAACTCCTTGCTGCTGCATTTCCGAACCGGTACGATTTTCAAATCTTCATGAAACGAGTCTATACCGTCCTAAAAGGCCTTCTGGTATAGTTGATGTCCATGGGCGGCGGTGTCTGCTTACTATCAGGTAAGTGAACGCCGCTCAATACCACACAATTAAAAAAAACTTGTCTACCACACAATAAAGAAAACACTGCCTGATCGTTGTAAAAAACATATAGGTTACGACTTCCAACAAATAATTCAAAAGTTTCCCAATCAATTCGCTCAAGCCGAATCCAAACTCATTTCGACCGAGTTCGATCTTGAAACTTCGTTCCTACATCTCCAGTCTTTTATTAAGGCATATTGTTTGGAAGAATTGGCAAAGGAAATAAATTATATGACGCAATTATTGTAGTGCCAAATCGGAATATTATGATTTTAGATTATTTTAATATCCTATACCTTTTTAGGGTTCCGTAGCCAAAATGGCAAAAACGGAACCCTTATAGTTTCGTCATGTCCGTCTGTCCGTCTGTCCGTCTGTCCGTCTGTCCGTCTGTCACAGCCGATTTACTCGGAAACTATAAGTACTACAGTGATGAAATTTGATGGGAATATGTGTTGTATGAACCGCTACAAAAATATGACACTAAATAGTAAAAAAAAGAATTGGGGGTGGGGCCCCCCGTACATGTAACTGAGGGATGAAATTTTTTTTTTCGATGTACATACCCGTGTGGGGTATCAATGGAAAGGTCTTTTAAAATGATATAAAGTTTTCTAAAAAACATTTTTCTTAAAGTGAACGGTTTTTGAGATATCAGCTCTCAAAGTCGTAAAAAGTATGTCCCCCCCCCTCTATTTTTATAACTACGGGGTATAAAATTCTAAAAAAAATAGAGGTGATGCATGCTAATTAACTCTTTCAACGATTTTTGGTTTGATCAAAGTATCTCTTATAGTTTTTGAGATAGGTTGATTTAACTGTAATTTTGGTATTTGCTGCTACGGAACCCTTTGTGCGCGAGCCCGACTCGCACTTGGCCGGTTTTTTTTGGTAACCCAGTGGAAATGCGTTACCTACTTACCACTTACCACAAATAGATAAGACCTATCAAGGTAAGATAATCTAGTGGGTAAAATATCTAAATAATAGTAAGTAAAACCTATCAAGAAAATATACTTACTTACTACGCTGGCTCAGCGGTCCAGGGTGGGTCTTGGCCTCTGACGCCAAAATTCGCCGGACGCCAAGACACAACTTGGATTGCTGAGCCAGCATATTATATAATAAACAAATAAGTTTTATTTTGGAAACGCGTGAAGAGAATTGTGGGAGAGCCATGCTTCGGCATGAATGGGCCGGCTCGACCGGAGTGATACCACTGCCTCACAGAAAACTGGCGTGAAGCAGCTCCTGTGCTGTGTTTCGCCGAGTGAGTAAGGGTACCGGAGGCCCATCGGGGGGGAAGGGAATAAAAGGTTAGCAGCGCACTTCTTGCATGTGTTCATGGGCGGCGGCAATGGCTTACCATCAGGTGATCCGCCTGCTCGTCTGCTACTTATCACATAAAAAAAAGATAAATACTGTTGATATTTAAACCCGTCTATAAGTACGTGCAGAGATATAACCAGCCGACCAGTATCTTCCAAGATGACATATCAAAGTGTCTCCACATTCTACATTATGTATAAGCCCTAATGCTCTACTAGCATCTTCAACAAAATGCTAAGCGGTCCACATCAAACACTATGAATAAATCATCAAAACCACTACTTGTTTCACTAGAGCGTCCATAATTTTACGTATCACTTATGTACGACCATTTATTCTTGAGAACCACTCCTTTAAGGCACTAAATGTAGATATTTGCATATAAAGAAGGTTTTCCTGTGTCGAGCGTTGCGGTAGCTCAGAAATTTTATTTACTTTGATGTAATAAGATGAACATAAAGGGTCATTATCTCATCCAGATGTCTTCTATACTATTTATAAAGAGATAACTTCTATAGTCAACGACAAGGCTTATACGTAAACCGTAAACACGAAACGCTTGCGCGATGTAATTAGACACAGCGCCATCTATTGGTTCATTTCTGAATTACGGTCCCGAAGTGAAGTGAGGGCGGGCCACTAGTCTTAAATAAATAAATGCGCCAGATAATCACACCAATCAACCTGCTCGCAAACTAGGGCAACCCCTGTACTTACTATGAGTATCAGGTGACGATAATTAACTGGGGACGTCAACCCAGAACACCCAGACCCAAGACGAGGCCTATATATAAGTTTCTATGTGAGTAACTGGTAGATGATGTAATTTGATGTAATTTCGGAGGTTTGGATTTGAAGACTGTCAAGGTACCTACTGAAATTTCTATGAGAATGAACTAGATACATATTTATTTATTAGCCATTTCGTTCTACCACTCTCGACAAAATTGCCACAAAATCTTAGCTTTAAGTGAACGCAAGCTTAACGTTAAGTGTACTTACATTTGTGGGTCTTCAGTAAATTTTAATGCTAAACTACTTGCCCGCTGACAGGTAAAAATCTTACCCTTTATTTCTGTGTGTAGCTATTGCGACACATATTCCTAAGTGGGGTTTGAGACTATAGTGTTATAAAAGCGTATAGAAGCTCGGTTTTTTGAAGCGCGTATTTGCAGTCATACGATCGTTGATGCGCTTCTAAACTTGAATCGAAAATAGAAAAACTGCAACTGCAAAATTATGTATACACTTTAGGACCTTGTCACAATAC